>CAUYRH010058117.1:0-13049 GCA_963574655.1 Perodicticus potto
CTGTAAGCTGGGACTGGTGTTTGTACCTTTTCCCCTAGAGTTTTGCCAACCCGTACGTTGCTACTGCCTGTGAGACTGGGGGCCTTCTTGATGTGGTGGGGTTAAGTGGCTCTGTCTTATTTTCAGCTGGTCTCTGTCTTACCCTAGAGAATCGGTTACTCTGTGTTGGAATCTGAGCTGTGGAGAAATACCAGTAGTTAGGTCACCACGCCCCCACAACAATTCCACAATTGGGAAAGGAAAATCAAACCTTCCCACTATCACACACACCCAGTGTACAAAGTTGGAAAGTCCTTGGGTGATTGGCCCAGTTGAAGAGGTCCCAATCAATTGTCCCAGCCAGTACCAACCTCAAATCAAAGAGTTGAAAAGTCTCTGGTGACTAGATAGCAGGAGTCTGCTGGCAGCTTTAGTATAGCTCACTCCAGGGTCCTGTGAGCTCAGGAGGGCCCCCCCAGCCAGTAAATTAGCCTGGGAAGGTTGATGCCTCCTTCCCCACCTTGCCCCTCTGTCACACTCAGTCTCTGGTAACCCTGCAGGGCTGTGACCCAGTTCCCTCCAATGAGCAGATGCTCTAGAGGTTTGCACCTGCCTGTGTTACACGGGGCTCTGTGGCTCCTCAGCCAGTCCACCATTTATGTCAGTGTTGGCAGGGAGGAGGTGAGGCCTGACAACCTGGGTACTTGATAGGGGCTGGAGTGATTCACTCAGTTCCAGCCCTGTCCCTGATTGATGTAAAGTAGATGAAAAAGCTGATAGAACAGAACAAGTTCGCAGAATTTCTGCCCTGTGGAAGAGATGCTGGGCTGCTAATAGTCCTGACTCAATCTATGAGCTTCAGCTCTTTATCTCAGCTGTCATCCCCTGAGGGCCAGGTGTGGCCGAACTTTAGCAAAACTTTCTCAGCGCTGCCACTTGGTGCCTCAGGGAACCGCCTCTCCACTTCGGCCACCTCTCTGCTCACTATTCCTCTCACTGCTCCCAAGCCGGGAAAACAGCACAGACCAGTAACAGCCTGTGCCCTGTCCACACCCCTCAAGAAAGTGTCCAAGAATCTGGACTCCATGGGGGACAGACCTCCAGACCTCAGGGTGAGAGTGGAGGGGAGTGCCAGGAGTTCCAACTTGCAGGCAGAGAATATATGCAGTTTTTATACAGTTTTATGCCTGGCAGGAGAGTGCCACGGCACCCTAGTAGGGGAAGGAGTTTCAGTTTTCATAGGGTCTCTCCCACGGGGCAGAGTGGGAGGACATCTGAACTCTGCTGGCTTGTTTGTATGGAGGTATGGCATATACTGCGAGCTGCTCTCATGGGGGAGGGGTCTCCCATCCACTTGGTGATGTGCTCTGTACCTTTTATTTGTATCATTGGGGTCGCAGGTTGCTCCAGCGGGTTGATGTACGTTCTTTGACCTTCTCTTTTGGCTCAGTTCCAAACCATTGGCTTTCTTGCTAAATTTCTGTCCTTTAACTCTCCTTCTGGACGGGAGCATCTGCAGAAAGCTGGCTACAGATTGCCATCTTGGCTCCTCCCCCTCTGTTGTATTTCTTTTTCTCAATTGGATGGCTGCAGTTCCCACCATAAGGACTGGCTACAGAAGAGAGCAATCCCTGATGCTGGAGCTCTCCTCACAAAATTATTTCTCAAAGTCTTAGTGAAAGGTATGCATTTTGTACTCAACTCCACCCCCCTCCAGGGGTGACTAGATTTGTCAATTCTTCAATCTTTCTAAGTCTTTGAATCTCTTTTTTAATATTAAACCAAGAGAGATTGGGCATCTCCAGTCTGCTCATGTTGAGCCATTTTTTTGATCTGTGCTTTGGCCAACCTACTAAATAAACAGAGCCCTTTATGACTTCCTAAGCAGCAACAGTAAGTCACTATTTAGTGAGCCCATATCAATAAATTCAGCCAATCCAAATTTATTTCTTCTGCCATTTTCCCATACCTTTAACATCTATTCCAAACAGTTTTCTGGAATTTTGCTGGGAAAAATTAAAAAGCTCGAGCACTTCTTTTGGAGTATAGAACACTTCTGCATGGGTTCCACCTTGTACCTCACCTAAAGGCCCCTGCAGATGTCTTTTGAGACATGAATCTGGTTTTAGAGTTCTATTAGCAAAGGAGTTGGTGGGGAGGAGAATTAGCTCTGTCTTGCATGAACTGCTTCAGTGGGGGCTATACCATTTCCTCTGGTAGTGCAGAGTTAATCCTCTCAGACAGAGGTGGAAGGGCCCACACCAGTGTGAATGAGCAAGGTAGGAGTAGAGAGGCTGCTTTTGCTGGTAGTGAGAAGACTTCTTTCACTGACAAAAAAGCCTTATCAGAAATCAGGGACTCAGTGTCTGCAGTTCCATCAGGATCTTTCTGTGTGTTTCAGGAACTTCCAGGATCCCCTCCATAATCAATCAATGCCCTCACTTTAATAGCAGATAGCTTGTGAGATCGGAAGTTCAACTTGCATTGCAAAGTAGCCAATTGCAGGATGGGACCCTGTGTTTGATTTTCATCAAGGTTTCTCAGGATACACCTAAAAACCACTGGGTCATTTGTTCAGGGAATTTAAGTCCCTGAGATCATCCATTTTTTTTCACTATTTTGTCCAGTGACATTAGGAATACCTGATCAATGTCATTAAATTCTTTAGTTTCCCCAAAATGTTCAAAAGTATCATATACAGAGTTACTTGTCCCCTTGCTTCTTATGAGTGATTGATTAGAGGTATAAAATGTAGATATTTTATGTATGTCTACAAATAATACACCCCACGGATTCTCAGTGTTCTCTTTACTGCTGGGCATAAAGTCATTCGCTTCTGGTTAAATCTAATAAGATTAGAGAGCCAATTCCAGAAACCCCACTACTATTTCAGAAAACTCACCCTTAAAATGTGGGTGCTCTAAAATCACTCTCAGTATCAAAGTCTGTGTTCATCAGGGTTCTCCAGAGAAACAGAACCAGTAAGATATAGATAGATAGATAGCAACTTATTATGAGGATTGGCTTACACAATTATGGAGGCTGAGAAGTCCTACAATCCACCATTTACAAGCTGGGAAGCCTGCCAAAGCTGGTGGTGTAGTTCCAGCACAAGTCTAAAGGCCAGAGGAGTCAACACTCCATTCCTTGTCTAAGTCTATGGGCTCAAGAAGCAGATGCACTGCTATCTGAGGGCCCAAGAAGGTTGATGGTATAGCTGAAGAAAAGAAAGCAGATTCACTCTTTCTCTGACTTTCTGTTCTGTTTGGGCCATCAGTGGATTAGATGGTGCATACCCATACGGTTGAACATGGTCTTTATTCAGTCAACTCACTCAAATCCCTCCCATAAACACCCTCATGAACATACCCAGAGATAACATTTTATCAGCTATCTGGGCATCTATTAGCCCAGTCAAGTTAGCACATAAAATTTACTATCACAGATAATAATATTCACCTTGTAAGGTTGTTGAGTTAAACATGATGACCCTAGCAAGGAACCTAGCACTGTAGTTGGCAATAATTGTTGTTGTTGTTCTTATTTTTATTAATAAAAATACATTTCCCTTGGAAATTTTACTAAATTAATCATTTATGCTGCCATCTGGCCTTTTAAATCATGCTTTTCCTGAGTTAATAGTGTAATTACAAACAGAATCAGAGAATTCCAGGGAAACTTGAGCAGTCCATCTCTGAATGGAACAACTATTTGGATATGCTGACAAAATCATACATAGATTTAATATTAGACCTCTAGGTAGAAAAATTATCAATGCTCTACTATTTAGGATTTTTATAGTCTTTCTCTGAAAAAGTTCATGGCATCTCCCCTTTGATAGTAATTATTGCTTGCTCTTCATTTAAAAAAAATGATACATTCTTCAATTTTATCTTTGTGATTAGTACTCATTTACCTATTCATATTTTAAATTTAGAAAAGGACTATTTATTTCCCTATGTCAGCATTCTGCTTCTTCTTATGTGTGCATTGCTTATTCACAGAAAATGATAGAAAATCCTCTGTGTGAAAGGTTTAGTGAAAGTAACAGCATCAACATTCTTTTATCTGTGGTGACAGAAAGATAATCCACATGTGAAAGCACTTGGTGCTTTAGCTTATTTTGAATGACAGAAGCATAATAGAATCTCCTAAGCATTAACATTCTACGGTAACACAGCATTGTCATCCTTTGTCTGATCCTGGCTCATACAAATCTCTCTCAGTGTTTCAAATTCCTAACAAAAACTAGAGAAATACACCTCAAAGCTATTATGTGGAAATGGATTAGGTAGAGCTCTAAATCTTTAAACAAACCCTTAATGATGTAAAAGTCATATTTATGTACTTCTTAAGGGTTGTTTACAGGCAGATTGGTAATGAAGAATCTAGATCCCATAAGCAATTTGCATGCCTAAATCCTGTATATATTTTGTTTTTCAAAGCATTAGCCTTTTCTGTCCATTCTTCACATTTGGTATTTTGGCTTCTTAATCCTGTTTTGCAAGCTGTTTTAAGAATCCTGAGGCAGAGAATTCTATAGTCACTTGTATTTAGAATTAAGGGAAACTTACAATCTTCCATTATCTACTGATTTTTAATTTAAAAGAAACAAAAGCTATTACCTTTTGTTATGATTCAAGTATGGTAATTCTTCAGATTTTTTTTTTTTTTTTGAGAGAGTCTCACTTTGTCATCCTTGGTAGAGTGCTATGGCGTCATAGCTCACAGCAACCTCAAACTCCTGGGCTTAAGCTATTCTCTTGCCTCAGCCTTCCATGTAGCTGGGACTATAGGTGCCTGCCACAACACTTGGCTATTTTTACAGATGAGGTCTCACTCTGGCTCAGGCTGGTCTTGAATATATGAGCTAAGGCAGTTCCCCCTCCTTGGCCTCCCAAGTGCTGGGATTACAATTATGAGCCAGCACACCCAACCCTCATCAGAAATTTTTGAAATAGAGAAAATTTTCAGTCATTTCTTCCCATATTTCTTTTAATGCACTTGTTCCAAAAGCTGAAGTTTCCTGTGTTATCCTCTGCTCTGGCTGTTCTGAACCATTTACTCTCTCAGGAAACCTTCCTTTCTGAGCAGGATCCTTGGCATCAAAGTTATCCCCCTTTTTTGAACCCAACAAATCTCAACCATCTTGTTTGTCATTCTCCTGGCTTTCTACTTCCAACTAGTGCTCAGGAAGGTAGTGTGAAAGGCCTAGAAAGAGCACAGGGTTGGAGCTGAGATCTCATGACTGAATTGTGGGAGGCCGGCAGGCTGACTTACTCATGGGTTTTCCAGCTCAGGGTAAAGTGCCCAGTCAGGGCACTATTACATGACTACTCCTGTGGGGGGTATTCAGCAGAATCTTGATCAATAGTTTAAATTAGGGAAGTTAAGTAGCTCAAAGTGAAGGGACTTAGTTTCACCCTTCTCTTCTCCCCATATACAATATCTGGCCATTTCAAATGTTTCATTAACCTGTCTTCCTGTTTACCCAACTGCTGTTTTTTACCCAACCTTCCTGGAGGACTTGGGCTCCTCCTCCTTTTATCTTTAACTGCTATGCATTCTTGTACATTTACTCTATTTTGGTACTCAATAAAAAACTCTGGAAAGACTGAAGGGGGCTGCACTATCTTGAGCTCCCTGCAGGCACAAAAGACCGTGTATACCTCCTCAGGCTCTCAGGCTTTTATGTACTAAGTTTGTGTAAAAGTCTCATGTTTTTTCCATTGCCATCTCTCTTGTCAGCCACCATCTCAGATTGGGATCCCCAAGAACTTCAACACTGAATTTTTTGAAGTCCTGAACAAACTCTTACTAGCTTAGAAGCAAAAAGTAAACATTGAGTGGAAAAAAGGAGTCTTGGTAACCCATTTTAAGATAGTTATAGAAATCTATATAAGAAATAACACCAGTGACATGGGAAAGTGACATTTGGAAGGTATTTGAGGTACGGTCAATAGGAGTTGGTGATTGAACAGATGTGGGCAATGAAGAAGGTGAAAAAGACAAAGTCAATTACTAAATCAAATTGACAAATTGTATGTAGGTACCGTTCTTAGATAAAGAACATGGGGAGAAACTGATTACATGGAGAAGATGATTCGATAACTTTTACCTTTATTAAAAATGCAAGTGTAAGTATGTAGAACAGTGGTTCTCAACTTTTCCTAATGCTGCAATGTATTTTCAGTGTTATAAAGGGGTCGCAACCCATAGGTTGAGAACTGCTGATGTAGAGGAACCAAAAGAAAATTATGAGACTCAGTTTATGGATATTCAGGACTGGAGCTCTAAAAATGTATCTGGCTTAAGAAGCATGTAGATGTGTGAGCAGCTGGCATTATAGAGAGTAACTGATATAAGTGAAATTGATAGGTTCACCTAGGAAGAAAGACTAGCACTCTAATGCCAAGAAATAATTACCATTACAGGTGGGTAGAAAAAGAAGACTTAATAAAGATACAGAAAACTAGAAGGAAGTCCAGGAGAGTTTGGGATGATTCAAGTTAAACTAAGAGTTTCAATAAAAGGGAAGGGTTAATTGGTGTTAAATGCTACTAAGGAGCCAAGTAGAATAAGCACTGAAAAGGTGTAAGATTTATTTCCAATAAAGTTGTCAATGGCCTGAAAGACAGCAGTTGTGTGGACCCAGTGAAAAAGAGGAAGACAATGAGATAAGAAGTGTATAGAAGGTGAGGACGTGGAGATAGTATGTGAAGACCACTTTTTAAAAGTTTGTTGTGAAAGGAGAAAGGGAGGATGATAGGAGGAGAAGGAGAAGGAATTAAGGGAGAAGACAGTACAGCGAGGGCTATTTAACAGTTCTGGTTGCTTTTAGACAGGAGAAAAGATGACCCATTTATTGTAATATGAAGGAAAGGAGGGAGGGAAGGAAGAAAAGAGGGAAGAAATGGAAGACTTAGGAGGAGCAGCTAGAAGTGACTCTGGAGAATGTGTGAGAACACTGACTCACAGAGCTCAGTACTCAGAATACTGAGAACCCGTAAAGGCACTGTAGAGATGGTAGAACTCAGTCAATCACTGTAATTCTCTTATTTTCTTCCTTCTCTTCTTAACAGTTACACACTTTTGCATTTCTTGGCATCTTATTCCTAGGTATTTTATATATTTTTTTCTATTAGGAGTTTTCCTTTTCATAATATTCTCAAACTTGTTTTTACTATCATAAAATGAATCTGTTACAATTTTCTCTATTAATTTCTAGGCTCCATGTTGAAATCTATGATTGATTCTAGTCATTTCCAGTTTGTCATCTTAGTTGTTCAGATAAAAAAATAACTTTGCAAATAATGACCGCTTTATCCCTTCCTTCTAAAGCCTATTTCTCTTTCTCTTCCTTCTTCTATTCACTGATTATGAATAATAATGAATAATAGTTAGAGAAATCATCCCTTTCCCTTTTCTAATTTTAATGAAAATGCCCCTGCCCTTTCACTGTGTGTTAGGATCTCTTTATTCCATAAATATTTCTTGTGCAACTGTCATGCTTAGTTATTGTGTTAGGTATAGGTTATACTGTGATGGAATTATCTGACATCTTTTCTGACCTCAACTAAATCTAGTGAAGAGGTAAATATTTTTAAAGATTACAAAGATATAACCTTGTAATCGTAGCTTGCAATAAGAATTATGAATAGGAAAAAAGGTGCTGTGAGTGAAAACATTTCAAGGCTTGATTTAAATTACCAGGTCAGTTAACTTCTCTTTCGTAAAACAGCATAAAGTTAACACATAAAGATGAATTAGAATTATTTAAAAATCAGGTAAAATTGTCAGGGTAGAATGAATAAGGGGAAATTATAAATTACATTAATAAAATAATGTAAAAACATGAAATGGGATTACAGAAAGAGATTACTTTGTACAATGCAAGGCATATAAATTATATACTAGGTGCTTAATAAGTGATAATTCTAATTTTTTTTGATTTTTTGTTTTATTTTATTTATTTATTTTTTATTATTTTTTTATTGAGTCATAGCTGTGTACAATAATTCAGTCATGGGGTATGGGCTTCACATACAATCGGAGATATTTTTATCAACCTGATTGATATAGCATTCATGATATTTTCTCATTTACTATGTGAAAACATTTTTGATCCGTATTTAGAAGTTTTCTCCTGACCCTTCAAATATGCGCCACAAGTGTGATCTCACCCTTTATCCTCTCTCCCCCCACCCTCTCCCTCCCCTTCCCTCCCTCTCCCTTTTCCCCATCTTCTTGTGCAATAAATGGGTTGTAGCCTTTGCTTGAAAGATATAAATTTGCTTCATATTAGGGGTGTATACATTGGATACTTTTTCTTCCATTCTAGAGATACTTTGCTAATGAGAACATGTTCCAGCTCCATCCATGTAAATATGAAAAAGGAAAAGTCACCATCTTTCTTTAAGATTGCATAATATTCCGTGGTATACATGTACCACAGTTTATTAATCCATTTGTGTATCGATGGGCTCTTGGGCTTCTTCCATGACTTAGCAATAATGAATTGGGCTGCAATAAACAAAATCCTCACTTTTATATGTGCCTTTGAGGAAACTCCGATAAAGATAACAGGAAATAGGGCAGTGGTGGTCCTGTTTATAGAAGCGGCCCATGCTTCCCTTAAAGGAGACCCACAGATTCAAGCACCGCCAGTCTCGAGCCATGATTGCAGTTGCCCAAGAAAGCAATGTCTTTTGGCTCAAGCGTAGATCATAAATTCACTGTATGACTTTCTGAAATTTGTATTCATTTTCTCTTGCTTCATCTAGTGACCATAGTGACATTCGGCAATGAGGTACGTGTCACTTTTTCTAGAATAAATCTGCACACTTAATTGTCTAACCGTATACACCTCATCAACCTCTGGTTTTTTTATTTCTTTTTATGACTCTAATGCTTTTGCCATCTTCCTGTAAGTCCCATTCATATAATCCAGGATGATCTTAACATCCTGGATTCTTAATCATATTTGTCAAGCACCTGTACCGTGGGTGGCGAGACAGGGGCTATCTGATTTCAAGATTCTTCTGTTAAAGTATGAAAAAAGTCAGGGAAAACTTCATCTTTCTCTGCTGTGTCCTTTTTAATAAAATAACTTTTCTGTAAATGTGGATTTACTATAAAGCCCACACATTAGGACCTGGAAGCCATATGTGACCTTGAAGCCACAGACCTTGTCCTGTGGAAGGTAAAGTATAATGTATTTCTGGGTTTCAGGAATTTGGCTGGCACCATCTTTAGGCAGGCACCTTATTTTGTCAACAAATGTAGACCATTCTGATAACAGTGACAGCAAATTTTATCCACGTAGGGAAGACGTCTCTCCCAAAATAAATGTGCAATGCTGGCAACTCTAGACAGATTAAGATGCCAGAACCACAATGAACAGATTTCATGAAAAGAAAAATATTTTCACATATATGTGCTTTATTTTCCTCCCAATCATTCTTCTGAGAACACTAATTAACCATGTACTATATAAGTTACTGTGCTAGGACCCCCGAGAAACGTAATATTATTCCAGCATTCTAAGTTGTGACATAGTTATTCAGGAAGCTTGAGCAAGAAGTCTTATACAGTATTTAGAAGAAAATGTCTCATAGTAAATTGGAATTTATATTGGTTGATTTTAGTAGAAATCCCAAAGACTAAACACAACTTCGTTTAGATAAACCCACACTTCATAATTTTAAAAAATCCTAAATACAATTCAATGCTTGACGGCTACAATCAATACCTAAGCCACACAATTTCTCTCTCTCTCTCTCCCCCACCCTCCCTCCTGTATTTCTGTACTTGAACATTTAGAAGCAGTTCCATTTGGATATGGTCTGAGAATTGTGGAAAAGTAGGTACAAAACCCTTTCCTACCTTTGGGAGCTGACTATGTTTCTAATATATCTCTTTCCCCTCCTTGTAAACCCTCGCCATGAGAATAATCTGTGGTCTCGGCCCAAACTGCAGTCCACAGCTCTTGTTTATATAAACCACTGCCATAGTTTATCTGCCCTCACACCCCCCAACACCTTCAGGGGGAAAGTAGTTTTCAATTCCTAACTTCTTCTCATTTGTTTACTAAAAAAACTTTAACCTTTTCAATACACAAGTTATAAGGGCCCTCCCACTGGACGTTTTACCTGTCAACCCCTCATTCACAATGACTCCATCTCCAGCTAAACTTTCTTATAGTATTGATTAATTATATGTACTCATTCATTGTGTATTGTAACTCTTATTCACACGCATTCTATTCGTTGTAGATTTATTTTTGAGATCAAAGTGTAACATATTATCTGTCAAGATAAATAGTTGCAATAATGATTTTAATAAATTTCTTTCCATTGAATTGAAACTAATTAAAGCAAAAGATAAAATATGGTCAGACTATAGAATTAAATAATTTGATTAATTTTCTAAGCAGCAAATGTGATGAGAGTAGCAATTACAAACATTTTAATTTACATCTGGTGGATATAGAGAAAGGAGAACCAAATGCATTTAGAAGTGGGAGTCTACATTCCAGGTCTGGGAAAGTAAGGGGCAGAATTAGCACTATGGCAGTGAGAATGAGTCATTGCTAACTTTGAAAGCCATCTTTCCATTTAAACATTTTACAAACTATAGTCATTTTTGAAAATATTTGCTTAGGTCATGTTGTTCAAGAAAAGTCACATTCCAACATATGGGGAAAAATAAAAATGTTCTCCAGGTATTAATGTTCACTGCAGCAACAAAAGTATCTATCTTCTGTTACTATGTTTATTTTTTCTTTCTAGGACTCCAATTACATTTTCAAGTTGTTTAATTTTATCTAATTTTAAAAATGTGCCTTAAAGTTCTTTCTGGGAGTTTTGTAGGCAGCCTCACGCTGTCTTCTGTAACTAATGAACAATAATAAACCCACTTGTTGTGTAGTCAACAGGAGTGATTTTCAACATACTCTTAGTCCAGTGAAGTTATCACACTTGATTATTTGATGCCACCTGGGCCTTATAATTGATAAAAACAATGTTTTGATTGGCTAATAAAGCATGAGGACATAATAGCTTTTTTCCAACTTTGTTCTTTAGCTTTAAAGGGATGGAAATAATTCTTAGAATTCATGCATTATCTAATTTTTGATACATTTAACACACATATATGAGTTAGTATTAGATCATTTCTGGAAAGTATTTCCTGGGTTCCAAATTCATGTTTATTTCCTTTTTTGTTTAACAGTTTAATCAAGTGTAACCAAAATAGTGCTAGAGAAGGAAAGCTATGCCTTACGTTAGTTTTAAATTTGGACACCATGTTCTTTCTACAATATGGATGAATAATATTTTCAAATTTATATAAAGTATAAAAGAATGTTATGCCAAAGTTCTTCAATGAGGACAATACTGAGATTGCTCATCAGTTGGCTTACATCCCAAATCCAAATTTTTCTCATACAAAATGCTAATTAACAAGTGTAGAAGGAGTAATAGAATTTGAAAAATTAGTATGTCACAAACACTGTAGTGAAACATGATTCAGAAAAGAATTCTGCATTGATGCCAAACACTGGGCAGAATATTACTGGAAAACAGGCCATTTGCATAGTTTCAGATTAAGACCTTACAGATCCATCATTCGTTACAAAATGAAGTTGTAAACCTTTATGGTACGGCACTTAGGCAGACACCACTCTAATTAAGTGATGGAATGCAACGTCACCAATAAAGAAAGAAGTTGATGACATGACTCATGATGTAATACTTGATAACAACAGGACAGTATGATATTACTGTAGAGAGAAACAAGAAGAAAGGAAAAGAAGAAAGAAGAGGAGGAGAAGAGGAGGAAAAGGAGAAGGAGAAGCTAATCAGAGAAGCCTGAATCAAAGGACATATTGCAAAAGAAATAACCTCAAATTTAGAGGTATAGTAATGCCATGAACATATTAAAAAATCAGGCTTGACGCTTGTAGTTCACTGGCTAGGGTGCCAACCACATGCACCAGAGCTGGTGGGTTCAAACCCAGACTGGGCCTGCCAAACAACAATGACAACTACAACAGAAAACATCTGGGATTTGTGGCCGGCACCTGTAGTCCCAGCTACTTGGGAGTCTGAAGCAAGAGAATCGCTTCAGCCCAAGAGTTGGAGGTTGCTGTGAGCTGTTGCTATTTAGATGCCAGGGCAATAGCTTGAGACTCTGTCTCAAAAAAACAAAAAAAACCCAATCAGTTAGACCAGTAAACTCTTCTAATAAAGAAACTTAGAAGACATGGCATAGTTTGGATCTTGAATTGTTTAAGAGTTTAACAGATATTGTTAGGTTATTTAGAACATTGAATATGGACATTAAAATAATTGCATTGTTTTCATAGTAAATGTATTCAGTGTACTCTCTCTAGTCAGAAATGACGATTAAGTACCTGATTTAAATGTAGAGAGACCTTTCCTTGGCCTTACATTTACTTCTAGTTACCAACTTGCTTCTTGGTTTCCTTTCATTTAAAATTCCTACAAAGAATCCCACAGACAGCTGTACAGCAGCCCTCCCCATTCACTTTGTACCCCACTAACTTCAGTTTAGAACGCTGTCAATTCATGGAAGGGCTCCTGGTATTGTCACAGTTACAATGGATTTATTCTGGTGTTTCTCCTAAATTTTTCCCTCTTCCACATTTAATAATCTTATGAATCTTCCTCAACTTTTAATGTCCAAGATACAGTCTTCTGCTTCTCCTTCTACTTCTTAGTTATTGTTTCTTTTGCTAGTTTTTTCTTGCTAATTTCATAAAATTGAGCATTTCCAAGGCTTTTGGTCTTCATGCCTTATTTTTTCTCAATTTACATATTCTTCACAGCTTATTTTAATTGGGCTCCAACATTTCTCTTATCACATTTATAAAAATGACTTTCAGGGGAGGAGCCAAGATGGTGGCCGAGTAACAGCTTCCTTGCAACTGGGCACGGTGAGACTGGGGAGAGAAGAATTCAGGCATCTCTGGCTGGCGAGATCTGCCCAGAAACATCCCTTTGGGGACATAGGGAGACAGCGTGAGACTTCTGGACCCCCGAGGAAGG
>CAUYRH010058118.1:0-57765 GCA_963574655.1 Perodicticus potto
ATCCCTGTTACGCTGTGCAGATGCCTGTGTACTGACACGCTGAGCACGCTGGGGAATCCCTGGTGAGCTGTGCAGAAGCCTGTGTACTGACGCGCTGAGCATGCTGGTGAATCCCTGGTGAACTGTGCAGAAGCCTGTGTACTGGGAGGCTGAGCACGCTGGGGAATCCCTGGTGACCTGTGCAGAAGCCTGTGTACTGAGACGCTGAGCATGCTGGGGAATCCCTGGTGAGCTCTGCAGAAGCCTGTGTACTGGGAGGCTGAGCACGCTGGGGAATCCCTGGTGACCTGTGCAGAAGCCTGTGTACTGACACGCTGAGCACGCTGGGGAATCCCTGGTGAGCTCTGCAGAAGCCTGTGTACTGGGAGGCTGAGCACGCTGGGGAATCCCTGGTGACCTGTGCAGAAGCCTGCATACTGGGAGGCTGAGCAAGCTGGGGAATCCCTGGTGCTGTGAGAGGATCTCAGGTGTGCCACAGAAAATTTCAAAGATCATTACTTAAATTATTTTCAAGAGAAAAGTTGAAAGTCCAGTGAGTATATTTGTTTTCTTAGTCTTTTGTTTTATGTGTGCCAGGGAAGTTTAACGACAGCTTCACGTGTGCCATGAGACAAAGAAGGTGACAAACACAGCTCTGATCTGCGGTCACAGCTCCAGATTCCCCTTCCTGGCAGCTCTGTCAAGGAGAAGCTCTGAAAACGTCAGGAACAATCCTCACAAAGTGTAGAGCTGCGGGTCAAAGGCGGGAAGACATGGAACCTTCTTTCCACCTGCTTGGTGGTGACTGTGGGATCCTGGCTTCTCTCTCCTCCCAAGTGTAGTGGGTGTTTGGGGGGTCTGCCAAGATCCCCCTGAAGAGGCTGCTACACTTGTGCCCTGACTGCTGCCAAGTATTGGCCTCAAAGCAGACACAGCCGTGACCTCTCCAGGGACTTGCCCTGACCACACAGAACCGGGAGATAACCTTCCCCTTTGTAGGGGCAGCCAATGCCAATCGCTGACCGACCTTGGGGTAGAAAAGACCACACTGGCCATCCTTCCTCAAGCTGAGAGCTACTCTGCGTGCCCTGTGTGTCCCGGGCGTCACCATGGAACCGGCTTGCACTAGTTTCCAGGCCTGTTGACTTCCCTGCTTCCCTCCTTCTCTGGAGAGCCCTCCATCCACAAACCCTGATGAGAAGTCCCCTCCCAGGCCGTGAGAAGGAAATGCAGAGGGGGACATGCTTGGAACCATCTCCCAGTTGGGAGTAGAGACCTCCTTGCCTCAAAAACACTGCCGGACCAGTGGTGTCCAAGGAAGGGCTGCCTGCAGCCACCCTCTGTGGAAAGAATCTGCTTCTGCTGACATCTCATAATCAGAGGACAGTGGCACTGACGATTGAGATCAGGATATGGACCCAAAGAAATGGGCCATGAATGTACTTGATCTATCTCTAGGTCTTATACCAAAAAGGGGGTGGGAGGGGTCTTTCGTGGGCCACCATAGTCCCCACAAAAGATGCCCAAATAGATATTTAGAGCGTAACTTGTGCCTCCAGGGGAGGGATGTGATTTTCCCAGAGGGCCTTTGAGAGATGCCTCTCTCAGCTCTCAAACTCTCTGAGCGGCAGGAGGAGCTGGTCAGTCTCTTATTTAGGTTTCTGGCCAAATCCCCTTCTTGCTGTTTAGAGATCAGTTAATAGCAAATACTGCTCAACACCAGGCAGTGCATGGGGTTCCTAGTCCAGTACTCAGGGGACTTCTCCCTGATTCATGGCCAAATTTGTGATCGGCCTAGTGACATGAGCTGGGGAGAGAGAAACCCCACATCCAGGATCCATAGACCAGGAACAGACAGGGTTAATCCGTGTCCATCTGTTTTTTATTTTTTCCCAACTCACTCTGTCAGCCACCACAAAGTATTCCCATGTGCTCCTGGGCACTGTCAAAAGAGACATCTGGAAACAAGCATTCTTGTTTTTAAACCATGATAACAATACAGGAATTAGAAAAACTATGTTAAATGCTTCATTATTCTGATGGGAAGAATCTCTAGCCAGGAAAACCATATTCAGGCCTATTTCGGAAAGCGCCATTCTCCTGCACGTCTTGTCCCAGGGTTCGGGTGATGGGGCAGGGCACAGGGGGCAGCACTGGTCAGGTGGGCATGAGGCTCAGAAAGCCGGAGCCCAGCACTGTTTTCATTTAGAAGAAGAGAATAAAGTCAAGGGTTAAGGACCTCCAGGGCGGCTCCAGTGAGTAGAAAACACCAGTGGATAAAAAACAAAACAGAAAAGAACTTTTGAGCAAATAAGTCTCTCTGAGAGCCCATGTGCACACACTTAGTTCTGCTGGTTCCAAGATGCAATTATCCCCTAATCTGAGTTTGAACATGATGATGAAGTCACAGAATTTTAAGCTGGGTAGAGTTCTGCACTCATCAGAGACGACTCTCTCACTTGATGTTGAGAATCAAAATGGTTAAGGCAGCAGCAACATAGGCCTCTGTCACCCGGTGGGCACACATCACCTTGTCCCAGGAAACATGGTCCATAATGCTCCCTCTAAAAACTTAATTCACTTACGGCACTTTAACATAAATAAAGACTTAACAATAATCTTTCTCGGTTATTATGAACGTGTTCAGCACAGAAAGGACAGCCTCTCACCTGTAGTTTCTTCCTTTCAAATCAATGAAACTATCATTTCTCTCCATTGTGTTTTTCTGATAACAAAAAACTTACTGTAACAAAAAAGTGCAATGCAATTTAATGAAAACTGATTTTTGTTTGTTCGTTTGTTTGTTTTCTGGTTTTGGTTATTTTTGCAGGGTATTTTTGGCTGGGGCCGGGTTTAAACCCACCACCTCCGGTATATGGAGCTGGCACCCTACTCCTTTGAGCCACAGGTACAGCCCCAATACTGATTTTTTAATAGAAATGCCACTGTATTAACACCGTGGTATAAATTATCTTCAGAGTAGCTGGGATGCATTGGATGGCACAGCCTTGTAGACACGCCAGAATTAAAGGGGCCACACACAGAAGTGCCAGCCTGACAGTTCTGCCTCCATTCTGGCCTCCATCAGCAGAGCAACTTATCACCAACATGTCTGATCATCAGAAGCTTCAACCCCAGACGGGGCTCAGCTGATGCACCTCGCCGAGGCTGTGAAGATTCACATGTGCTCCAGAGAGAGCCCATAGTGGATTCCATCCATCACAGCTGTCCTCCAACAGGTGACTACCAAGCTTGGAGATGAGCATGAAATTAAAATTAAACAACCCCCCTAGTTCCACTAGAGATCATCAGCTTTCATTTTATCCCTGCTAAGTGGAAGCCTAGGACTGCCCACCTGACATCCAATAAAAGTGGATTAATCCTCACTTACTCGGGGTTGCCAGGCAACCGTTCCCTTTCCCTGTTCGTTAAAAGCCCTCCAGATGTGGGAATTCCACCTGACATCTCTATTATTTCTGTGGCACATTACAAGTCCCCTTGGTGGATTTTACTGGGATGAAAGACCAGGCTGCACCTGGCCAGGGCTGACGCTCAAAGTCAAGGCTTTGGGACTTTCTAGACAGCCAGACACTCACAGAAGAAAAACAGCAGAGTCTGTTTTCTTCTGCACTGGGGTCTTGTTTTGACGACTCCCACTGAAAAAGGTGCATTTCCCTCAAGCTTCGAGCAGTGTGCACCCTGCACTGAGCGTTATTTGTAGGCAACAGCCTTCAAGAAAGCAAGGGTGACATCCTCCGCACCTTAAGAAGGTGTTACATTTAAAGCCTTCCTGGGACTGCTCCTGCCCATCCGAGCTGCGTGCACATTCAGAGTCTCGACCTGCAGGTGCTGGAATGTGTCTCAGCCTTCTGTAAACATATTAGTGTGCTGTGGCCGCCAGGCTGGCTGGGGCCAGGACTGATGAGGGACTCGGAGTGGCCGTACTCACCCGCAGCCCAGCCCAGCAAGGGAAGCAGAGTCCAGTTGCCCCTCTGGGTTTTATTTATTCATTTATTTCAGTGTGGGGCCTGGGAATATAAAGATGATTCCATCTTTTTGCCAGCGTATGTCTATATTGTATTTAGAAATTTCCATCCCAGGCAGCGCCTGTCGTTCAGTGGGCAGGGCACTGGTCCTATATACCAAGGATGGCGGGTTCAAACTCAACCCCGGCCAAACTGCAACACACACAAAAAATAGCTGGGTGTTGTGGTGGGTGCCCGTAGTCCCAGCTACTCGGGAGGCTGAGGCAAGAGAATCACCTAAGCCCAGGAGTTGGAGGTTGCTGTGAGCTGTGACGCCAGGACACTCTACCGAGGGTGTCTCTAAAAAAAAAAAAAAAAAAAAGGAAAGAAAACGAAAAAGAAAAGAAATTTCCATCCCTTTTTGAGGCTTTATTGCACTTGAATATCCCTAGAGTCGTGACTAAAATCCTTAGTGACGCAGAGTGCCATCTGAGTCAGTAGGCAGAGCCCACAGGGTCCCCTGAAAGGCCGGGGGCTGACGCCCAACATATGGGGAGGTGCTGAGGAAGGGGGCGGCTGGGCCCCCGAGAGCGCAGCATCCCCCTCCCAGACCTTACCTCTTATCAGAAGTCACTTCGCTAGATAAGTATATGGCACAATCGTCATAAAATACAATCATAAAAGGCCAGCACTTGAAGGGATCTTAGATTCCATCTGGCAAAACCCTCTTTTTGTAAAGTCAGAAAAACCCACAGCCCAGACACAGACAGAGCCCTACGAGGTCGCCCAAATGGAGCGGCGTCAGGACACGGGCGCTCGGGTCTGACTGTGCTCAGGGTCCCGTCCCAGGAGGCAGCTGGGACACCCCTGGGCCAGGTGCCCTGGCAGGCCGAGGAGGAAACTTTGGAGAGGAGGATGCTGGACTGAGGGTTCACAGAGGCCGCCCGTCCCAGGTGGCCCTGCCACAGGCGCTGGTGCTAGAACAACTTCTGTGCATGCTTCACCCCTCACTGGCCACCAGGGGAACTGTCCATTGCTCTACTTCTGACATGGTGTTTTCTTTGCAGTTTTCTAGGAGAGTTCCTAAAAATGAAAGAATTCTTTTATTCTTAGAGATTTTAAATAATTATGTTTTTACGGAGGGACTGACTGAAGGAAGCCTACTAAGGTCTCTAACTGCTGCCGTGTTCGACCTGAGGTTTCTTTCTTCCAAGCTTTCTGTCTCTGTGCTGTGGGAGGGGTGCAACAGAGGACAGGGAGGGGACGTGAAAGCCACAGGGTCCTACAGAAACCAACTTAGGCTGAAGGAGAAATCAGGCGGCTGTAATAACAGGAATATAAACTCTGCTCTTCAAATACATTTTTAAATCAAGTCACAAACCTCCAGAAAATGTCTAGTATGTTCAAGTCATCACAGGAGATTAAAGACACATCACAGCCCCTGTCCTCAGACAGAGCAGGTGGAAGGGGCGAGACGTGCAACGAAGTCACACTGTGTGTGCCCAACGGTGACACAGACACTCAGCTACGTTGCAAACATGCCCACGCAGCTCCCTCTCCACGGCCACCTCCTCAGTTGCAGCACCACCATCACTTGCCCTGGACGGTGCAGAGATGCCCCTGATTGACCGCGTTGTAGAGGTTGTCGGAGACGAGACTGCACTGTAAGAACTTGGGGAAGAGGCGTGTGTCACAAACAGACTGGAGCTGAGTCTTCTCCAGAGACGAGCGCAGCACCCAGGCCTGGGGACGCAGCGAAAGCAAGTCTAGGGGGAAACTTGTGGTGATAAATGCCTACACAAAAAGAGAAAGATCTCAAACAGCCTAAGGTTACACCTCAAGGAACTAGAAAGAAAAACAAAGCCCCGTGTTCTCAGAAAGAAGCGAATGATGAAGCTCAGAGCAGGTGTAAATAAAATACAGACTAGAAAAGCAACAGAAAAGGTCAAATAATTCTAGAAACATTTGGCTGAATTAACCAACAAAAAGCCAGAACTCAAATAAATAAAATCAGAGATGAAAGAGGAGACCTTGCCACTAATCCCCCAGAAACAAAGTAAGATGCCCTGGCGATTATGTGCCAGCAGACTCGTTAACCTGGAAGAAACGGGTAAAATCCTACAAGTGCATAAGCTACTAACACTGAATCCTTGAAACAGAAAGCCTGGCAAAAACAACAGTGGGGAGATTAAATCAGTGATCGCAACCCCCCAAAACAGAAACGCCCAGGACCTGAGGGCTTCTGGGTAAAGCCTCTGAGTATTGATGTCAATCTTTCTCAAACTCTCCCCAAAATTGCAGAGCAGGACTCACTTCCAAACTTAACCTTGACGTCAGCCTTACCCTTGTACCAAAATTAGATAAGGATAGCACATGAAGTCCAACCAATATCTGTGTGAACACAGATGAAAAATCATCAACAAAATACCAGCAAACCAAATTCAACATTGTAAGGATCACTCGATACTGTCGGGTGGCCTTTGACCCTGGGATGCGAGAATGGTTCGACGTACACAAATCAGGAAACAGGATGTTCCACGTTGACAGAATGAAGGATAAAAAGAATATGATCATCTCAGATACAGAGAGAGCGTTTGACAAAAAACAACCACCTTTCGTGATAAAAACGCTCAACCAATTACATCAAGAAGAAAAGCCCCCCAGTAGAGTGACGCTGTGAGTGACGAGCCATGCGGACACCACACTCAGCGAGAAAACCCGGAAGCTTCTTCTCTGAGACAGGGACTCTGCACCTTGCCGCCTCTGTTACAACACCCCCAGACGTCCTATCCAGAGCAACCAGGGAGTGAAAAGAAATGAAAGGCGCCCAGACTGGAAGGGAAGCATAAAATCGTCTCTGTCTGCAGATGACTTGAGCTCATATGTAGAAAGCCCTAAAGACGCCACTGAAAGCTGCTGGGGGCATCAGAACAATTCGGTAAAGTCGCAGGAGACAAAACCAACATACAGAAATCATTTGTGTTTCTACACGCTAGCAATGAGGTATCTGAAAAAAAAATTGAGAAAACAACCTCACAACCAAAGAAGGGAAAGAGCTATACACCAAACAGTAAGAGATTGCTAAAACAAACTGAAGTCACAAATATACAGAAAAATCAGCCACGACCACAAATTGGGAACTTTAATACTGTTAAAATATTCATACTACCCAAAGTAATCTATAGCTTCAGTGCAATCCTTGTCAAAATACCAATGAGAAAAAGTAATTCTGACGTGTGTACAGAACCACAAAACACCACAAATAGTCAAAGCAATGTCCAGTCAGAAGAACAAGGCCGGAGGCATCGCACTACCTGACTTCAAAGTGCACTGCAAGCTACAGCAATCAGAACAGTATGCTACGAGCAAAAACCCAGCCTGACAAACCCATGCACCAGAGTAAAGAGCCAGGAAAGAAAAAGACGCCAAGAACACACAAACAAAGGGTAATCTCTTCCATAAACGGTGTTAGGGAAACAGGATATCCTCATGCACAATGAAATTGGATCTTATCTTATGCCATGCATAAAAGTCAACTCAATATACAGAGAGTGTCCATAAAGTTCATGCACGATTTAAATTGCACCCTTTGTGTGTGTGTTTGTATAAAACCTAATTGAAATATGGGCAAAGGACCTGAATAGACATTTCCTAAAATAAGACATACATATGGCAACAGGCATATGAAGAGGTGCCCAACTTCACCAACTGCCAGGGGAAGGCAAACCCAAGCCACAGGGAGACATCAGATCACAACGGTTTAAAACGGCAACTATCAAGAAAGTGGGAGATAACAGGTGTCAGCAAGGGAATGGAGAAGGGGAGCCCTGGTCCACTGCTGGAAGAAATGTAAATCGACACAGCCAGTGTGGGAAGTAATATGCCAGGTTCCTTAGAAAACCAAAAACAGAAGTACCATACATACGATCCAGCAATCCCACTTCAAGTCCAAAGGAAATGCAGTCAGCGTCTGTGTCAAAGAGACGGCTGCACTCCCATCACTGCAATCCAGCACTTTGGGAGGCTGAGGTAAGAAAATCAATAGTTTGAGACTGGCCTTGACAACATAGCAAGACTCTATACGAAAACATTTCTGAAAAAAAATAGCCAGGCATGGTGCTGCAGGCCTTTTGTCCAGGCTGCTGGGCCCAGAGCTGAGGCCTGGACTCTGGAGTCTGAGGCTGCTGTGAGCTATGATTGCACCACTGCCCTCCAGCCAGGGTCACCAAAAAACCAAATAAAAAGTCAAACCCATGTAAGTCAAGAAGAAAATGGTGATTCCAAAGGTAGGCAGGGACAGGGAATGGGGGGGTGTTGGTCAGAGGTTGTAGAGCTTCGGCTGTGTGTGCAGGAAGGACTAGTGTGCCTGGCTCCACTGGTTATACAGCACCACGTCCCTCCACTTCGCTAAGAATAGATCTCAAGTTTCCCCTACCAAAAACAACAACCACAGACAGAAAACCAGGTGAGCTTATGTGCATGTTAATTAGCTTAATTGTGGAAATCATTTCACAATGGCTATGTATAAAACAAAAGTTGTGTACCTTAAATATATGCAGTTTTTGTTTGTCATACCTCAACAAAGCTGAGGGGATAAAGAGCATTGAGAGGCTGGGGAGGAGGAGGGGAGGGGTGGAGCTAATGTAGCATCTTGATCTTTCCACCCACCACCCACCCCACCCCGCTCTTCTGCACCCCACACCCCCCAACTGCTGCTGCTCATCCTGCATGCGGGAAATCTCACCGCGTCCCTTGTACCCCACTTCCCCCTCATTTTCACTCACAAGGATTCTACAGGCTTTTGAATTTGTGAACCCTGAAACCTAGCTAGGGGCTAAACTATAAGATATCTTACAGTCCTTTACAATTTAAGGAAGATCGGACAGACGCTTGGCAGGACGGCACTCCATATGAGTCAGCTTCTTGACTAAGAGAAAGAAACCTAGAAAATAGATATTTGGCGCTACAGGATGATAAATAACTTCACTTACACCAAAAAAAAAAAAAGCGCTGAATTCTGTTCTGTCCCATTTGCTTTCTGCTTCATCTGTTTCCTTTAAAAGGCTTTTAATAGTCAGATGTTGTGGTGGGCGCCTGTAGTCCCAGCTACTCAGGAGGCTGAGGCAGGAGAATCCCTTGAGCTCAGGAGTTCAAGGAGGTTGCTGTGAGCTGTGACGCCACAGCACTCTACCAAGGGCAACAGAGTGAGGCTGTCTCAAAAATACATTATACATATATAAATAAATAAATGGCTTTTAAGGCCTTGTTTATAGATGCCATAGTCCTGGGCAGTGCTCAAAGAGAATGGGTAGGAAATGACTGGGAAAATAATATGTAAATAATTCAGATAGATCATCTACCTCCCTTTCTATCTGTCTTTACGCATCTTTACCACACACACATATTTCCAATATGTGTACAAAATGCCTCTTGAAGGAAAACTGCTGCCCTGCTTGTAGCACGTGTATAATTCTCAGGCCACAGACTCAGGCCTGCAAGCACGTACGTATATGTATATATTTGCCTTCCCAAGCAGTTTAGCGGATTTTCTATTTCCAATCCTGTTCCCGCAGAAACTTGATCTCAATCTATTCAGGATTAGTTACTAGCAGGTCTTTCCACTGATCTAATTCTTAGTCGGCACACAAGCCCCCGGTGCACACAGAAGGTCTAGGACCAGCAGAGTGGTGGGGGGGCCCATTTGATGGCCACCTCTTCAGCTGGGCACTTGTGGGGTCACCTGTAGGTCGCTGAGCCGCCTCCAGGGCCCCGGTGCTGTGTCCACACCCTTCCTTCCACATGGAAGTGGTGGGCACGAGAATTCTCCGGAGCTGCCTCTGCCACACCCTCGCCGAGCTGCGTCACAGCCTTTTCTGTCCCTTTCTCTGTCCCAGGCTGGGTCACCAGGAGGTGGGGGGAACCTACACTCCCATGGCTCAGTCTGGGAGCTGAAGTTGGTGGCCATGGCCATGGGGCCCTCTTAACACATTCCTACAGGGGAGGAAAGGCATTTCTGGTATGTGTCTGGGTATGTGAGAAAGTTCTCGGCTGACTCGAGACAACTCAACAGAAGGCACACTGACCAGGGAAGGGACTGTGGTGAAATTCTGAAGAAGCCAGAGGACCTGGGCTTCAGCTGAGGGTTTTCACAGAGGACAATGCTCTTAACCACCATCTCTGATCAAAGGTGCAACCTGGGCTCTTAGGAGATAGCAAGGTGCACACTGCTGTTTCTAGAAATGTCAAAACATCAATAGACTCGAATGTCAGCAAATCACCCACTGCTCTCAGACAGCACAAAGTGTCCTCGACTCGGATTCGGGCTCTGGGAGCCTCACCAGCTCCTGGGATTTGAGGTATGACACCATTCTGGCTGTCTAGTTTTTAGATCTGTATCTAGATAAACATTTTGGAATAATACAAGGAAAGTACCACTTTTTAAGTAATATAGTTGTGCCCATTTTCTAAAATAATTTTTTTCTGACTCTAAAGTAAGTTACGTTCATTGTAGAATGTTTTGGAAAATCAAAAAGAAAAAAGACTTGAAGAAAAATGTAAGCTGCTATGGCTCGGTGCCTGTGGCTCAATGGGCTAAGGCGCCAGCCATGTACACCTGAGCTGGCAGGTTCGAATCCAGCCCGGGCCCGCCAACCAACAATGACGGCTGCAACCAAAAAATGGCCGGGCGTTGTGGCGGGCGCCTGCAGACCCAGCTACTTCGGAGGTGGAGGCAGGAGACTCGCTTGAGCCCAGGAATTGAAGGTTGCTGTGAGCTGGGATGCCACAGCACTCTATCCAGGGTGACAACTTGAGGCTCTGTCTCAAAAAAAAAAAAAAAAAAAAAAACAGAAAATGAAAGCTGCTATAATTTCATCACTTGAAGATACCCATAATTAATATTTTGGTGTACGCAGTTACAGTCTTTCTCCCTACATGAAAATGTAAATGTATTATTTTAAAAGCTCTTAGTGGTTGCTGCAGATTTGGCTATGTTCATGCACAATGAATCAATGAATCAACCCATCAATTCAATTTCCTATCAATTTGTTTCAAATTTTCTGCTATTATTGAAAGCAAAACTTTCTTTAAAAATACTAAAGAAGCCAGGCACATGGTTCACGCCTGTAATCCCAGCAGTCTGGGAGGCTGAGGCGGGTGGATTGCCTGAGCTTAATTAGTCCCAGGAAGCTGAGCAAGAAGATCGCTTGAGCCCAAGAGTCTAAGGTTGCCGCGAGCTATGACACCACGGCACTCTACCAAGGGTGACAGAGTAGACTCTGTCTAAAAAAAAAAAAATAGTAAAGAAGAAACTGCTATCATCATCATTGCATTTTTTCAAAACAGTACACAAATTGAGATTACGCAGTTTGGGGAGTGAAAAAGCCAGTGGTGGCAGTGTTGAGAGTAGCTGGAGGCTGTTTAAATTAAGGGAAAGACACCTATAAGGAAGAAGTTCCCAGCGCTGGCAGGAGCAATGACTCGGATTCGGGCTAAGAAGGGAACAAACACCACGTACAGGGTTGGAAAGAATGCAAGGCCGACGGTAGAGTAAGTTCAGAATAGATTGAATGTCAGGCAGACTGGAGAATCAGTTCAGAATAAGATCGTGTAGAATGCAAGGCTGGGAATCAATGTCAGGCAGACTGGACAATCAGTTCAGAATAAGATCGTGTAGAATGCAAGGCTGGGATTTTAGGATTTTTTTTAAGAAGCAGTTTTGATTTTTATGGCAGACAGGTCAGGGGCAAACGTCCATGGAAGGGCCCTGAGACAGCGTGATGGAGACGGTTTGCAGACAGGAGCACTGTAGCCCCCTCTCAGCCTCTCAGCCGGTCAGCCAGTCTGAGCATCGAGCGTGTCCGGGTAACACACTAATGAACGGCATTTACAGACAGGATTGTACTGGCAGGTAAGACAAAAGCAGTGCAAGTCTGCAGAATTTTATCTGATCAAACATGCCTCTGGAATCCAGTTCTTTGCAATTTATTTGCTCTACTCCATAAGGAACATCATTTTGAAATGATTTTTAACCCAAGGGATTTTCTCCAGCTTGAGATGAAAACACACGAGGATATAAAGTAAAAAAAAGTGGAGTCAGAAAGTGTTTTCTTCATATTCATGACATTCAGAATTACCCAGAGAAACCACGGATCCCTTCAAAGAAAAAGAACTGGGTAAGATTCCTGGAGACCTCCCTCCTCCCGAGCACGGCCCAGGCAGCGGCTCGGGGGAGAGCCTGGCTCTGACCTCGCTCTGCGCGGGGTGGGGATTCTTACTCGTGACCAAGGATGTCTCACTCTTTAGATCTTAGCGGAGAGACGTGCACAGTGGGGTGAAGGAAGTGTTGGTGACATTAAAAGCAGCAGCCTGTCCTGGCCCACAGTGTGTATCACAAGGGACTGGTCTGAACTGCCTTCTACTCAGGCAAGCAAAAGAGAAAGTTGAAAAGAAGTTGAAGGATTAAGTTTCCATGTGTCTCCCTCCACAACAGATGGCCTCCACACGGACAAGTTTTACGCATTTGGTGATCTCCAGATGGGCAAATAAAATGCCATTTTGATCTTATTGTAAATTTGGGAAGGGAGTCATTACAATCTTCCAATCAAACAAAAAGGAAAATGAATTCTCTCCAGGCAGGACCCCAAGCTAAAAGAATAAACATGAAGCCTATAAGGATTCCGCATGTAAATATATTCATCTTCACTGAAGCCTAAGGTTTTACTTGATGCAAGCTTTAGGGAAAAACTTTATAAATAATTGTTGAGCAGTTTTAATAGATTATACATATGGTCTATTAAAGAAAAAAGAGTGCTCAACTTGTGGAGAATCCTGTAATGTTCAATAAGCATTAGGAAAATGACTCTAATAAGTTTCATCAACTATTCAACTTTATAATAATATTCCTAACTATTTAGAACACACATTCTTAAAATTATGTTTTTCTTCTCTCTACTAAGGAATTTTTCCTATTGTGCCTAAAATGTTTCCTTTCTTCTTCATTTTCGCAACTAAAACCACAGCCATATCACCCAGCACCTTGTTGATTTATGCAGCACCACACACAAGGATGCCTTGCCTTTGATTTGGTGTTTCATTCTGTTTCCCACCTGAGCCGGTCTGTCGTGTATTCCTGTCGATTACGTGGCACAGCCCGCAGCCACACACACCCACACACACATCTGATTTCAGCAGTTGCCCGTGACTCAAGTCCAGGACCCTAACTACAGCCAGGATGCTTAATGACCAATTTGGAAAAATACTGTTCTGTGTAAACTTCAATTCTGGAAAGTAATTTCCCTGCTTTGAAAATAGGACGATAGTAATACACACATGATTTTCATTCCATAATTGCATTTAAACATCACAGACTTTGCATTTCACACTGGAACACCAAAGCTGGCCAGCATGCTCACGTGAAACCCTTTGATTAGTGCCTGCTTCTTTAATTTAACCAATCAAGCTAGCCCAATGCTAAGCATATGGCCAATTTTCAGATAATAACTATTTCAAGATAGTTTTACTGTCTGCTAAAGTCTTAATTAAAAAAAGTCAGCAGCCTCTGTGAGCCACAGCACCCCACTGACGTGAGACCCAGACCCACGTGCCCACAGCAGCAGAGTGTGTAGTAGGGTCACCTGTTGGTGATGGCCGTGGTCCAGGAGTCCAGTAAGCCTGGGTTCTAATCTTGGGTTCTAAGCTCTTAAACATTAGCTTGTACCCTGGGGAGGTACCTGTCTCTCCAAGCCTGAGTTTCCACATAAATAAAACACGGGGAACCATAGTACACCCAACACATCAGGCTGCCTGAGGATTAAATAAGACGCTGTGTGTCAAACTTTATATGACACACACAGAGTTGTATGTTCAGCATAAGTGCGTCATGGACTCCTAGGAGAGAGGCACTATGGCTCTGTCCTCCTGGGCAACATCGAGCAGAACATCCCGTAGGAACTTCACTATGCCTTACATCTATGTGATAATAAAAACTCTGTTGCCACATCCCTCCATTAATTCTCCCTTTCAGCTGGATCAAAAATCTTATCCTTCCAAAAAACTCCATGTTCTCCTGTATATCCCTAATTTCACCCTGTCCCCTCACCTATACCACCATTCTGTTTTCCAGAAGTTTGAGGAACTAGCAAGTCACACAATGGTTTTCTGGTTAACGCCTGTGCGTGTAAAGGTCACATGGCTTTGGCACCTGTTACTTCATCCATCATCAGGCTGAAGTGGCTGCTTCTGACTGTCTGCGCCCATGTGTCCTTCCTTTATTACCTGGTGGTGCTCCTTTCCAGAAGTCACATCTCTAGCCAAAAAGGCCACATCCCCAGGAGACAGGAGCATCCCTCACTCAAGCATAGACAAGAGTGTGGCTATATAACCCTTGACCACCAGTAAGAAAATCACCTGGAGGCCGGGCACAGTGGCTCATGCCTATAATCCTAGCACTCTGGGAGGCTGAAACAGGTGGCTAGCTTGAGCTTACAGGTTCAAGACCAGCCTGAGCAAGAGAAAGACCCTTGTCTCCACTAAAAATAGAAAAAATTGAGGCAAGAGGATTGCTTGAGCCCAGGAGTTTGAGGATGCTATGAGCTATGACGCCATGGCTCTCTACCCAGGGTGACAGCTTGAGACTCTATCTAAAAAAAAAAAAAAAAATCACCTGGGGCAACATAGTGAGACTCTGTCTTAAAAAAAAAAAAAAGGAAAGGAAAAAGGAAGAGAAGGGAAGGGAAGGGAAGAAGAAAAAAGAAAAGAAAAGAAAAGAAATCACCTGGGATTTTGCCCAGGCGGGTGCTTCCAACCCCAGGCATGCTTCAAGCTACATCCTCAACACATGATTAGATAACAAACCACGATGTCCTGGTGTTCAGAGTTTCTGCTCCAGCTCACAGAGAACCCACTTCTGTGGGTGTGGGGTTGATATTCTGCCTGCCTGGCCTCTTCCACACCTTTTTTGTTCATCTGCATCTTTTCATTTGACCTTTCTCCGTGATACGCTGGTTGTTCTTCATGTATTATTACAACAGAAGAGCCGTCCACTTGATCACCTTGAGATTTCTTTTGACTTTTAAAATACCATCGTAAGTCGAACAATCAGCGTTCAAAGAACTTAAAGTAGACATTACATCCCACTGTGGGGATGTAACCAAAGGAACAAAGGTCATTTTATAAAAAATGATCCCTGCACTCAAAGTTTACAGCTGCACAATTCACAATCACAAAGATGTGACCAGCCCAAGTGCTCCCAGTACACAGATGGATTAATAAATCATGGTGTAGGCCTGTTATAGAGAACACTCAGCCGTCAAACATGGCGTCTGTTATCTTTTGTGACAATTTGGAGAAAACAGGAATCCACTCTTCTAAGTGAGACATCACAAGAATGGAGAACAAACATACCTGCTCGACGCTTAATTGGAATTAATTCATCAACACTCAGTGCACATCAGGAAGTAAATCTCAGTGAAAGTCAGCTGGGGAGAGGGAGTAAGTGGAGAGGGTGAATTGACAGCTGTGGGGTACAGTGCACTGTCCAGGTGAAAATGTGAACCCCCTAATATTCTGAAATTAAAAAAAAAAAGAATATTTCAGGAGAAACATTCTGTGGAGCTCCTGGCAGATTGTAGTGGAGAAGCACCAAGTGGGACTGAGCTTTATAAGCTCAGCGGTTTCCTCGCTTGCTGAGGAAAGTGAGCCCATCTACAGAGCAGGTAAGCGTGGCCAGCAAGGTGACGCAAGTGTGCAAGGCCCCTGGTGCAGTGTGTGAGCCCTCATAGGACCCAGTTCTGTCCCCAACGTGCCCCGTCTGCTCGACTTCTCTGAGTCAGGGCACGGAAAATGAGAAGGCAGCTTCACATGCCTGCAGTCTCCCAGAGTAGATATCCTTGACCCAGAGTTCAAGGGTACTTATGGGCTGGAGGGATAAGAAGGCTGTCAGCATGAGAGGGGAGACACAGGGAGTTCACTGTCATGGAAGCAAAGTCACGCTCAGTCGGCATGATATGCCATGACTGTCTTGTAGAGAAAGGCGGTTTTTTTCTTGTTTGTAGGTCTGATAATGAGAAAATTCCAAGCATTTTTTAAGGTGAATTAAAAAAGACTTGTAAGGAATTGCCAGGGACTTCAAGCAGAGCACTAGAATGTCAGAGGTGGGGGAGTAGGTGAGGGCATCCTGCAGGTGCGGGCGGTGGCCACGCCTTCACATGGAGCTGGACTTCTGTCTCGCTCTCCTGCGTGGCCCTTCTCCCTGCCCGCTACTCCCCATGGCCACCTGTCTTAACAGCCTGTGACATATTTGCGTTCTAATTTATGCCATCGGGCCTATCTCACATTTTGTTGGACTTTCTCTCCCAGTGGCCACATCAAATGGCGTCTTTTTATTACCATACTTGGTTTATTTTTTTTCATTCCCCCCAAATTGGCTGATTTTATATTTAGTGAATATCTCACCCTGAGCACCTTCTCCACCAAAGCTGAATCCCAACAGGGTCCAATTGTCTTTCCATGCTGGACATGGTATGACTCGGTGGTTGGAGGGATGAGTCTACACCCAAGTGTAGGCCTTTCATCTGGAATTTGCAGCTACCGGCATCCATGGTCCTGACCATGCTGCAAATTCTTGCTTTGAGCAAAACTTGTTCTTGATTCTGTAGGAATCTCAGATGGACAAATAATTGATGTTTCATACATTTGTTTGAACATCTCACCCAGTAGACTAGAATTTGTGTAAATTTTAGAATGTTCTGGAATTTTTAAAGGCAGTTTCTTTGTAATAACAGAATTTTTCATTAACAACTAAAAATATTGTCCTCTAGATGAGTCTTCCACTAGTCCCTGGTGCTCACAGATAAAACTCACATGGGTTTCCCTAGAAGTTCAATTTATTACATTTAATAAGCTAAAATTTATAGCACAGGCTATTATCTTTTAGAAGAAGAAAAATTATGGTTCTTGGCAATTGTTATTTGTCTTCTTCTGCAAAGATGACTGTGACATCATCTCTGGGTTCCTTGGCTATAAAGACACACACACACACACACACACACACACACACACACACACGATCAGTTCGTGATTTCATGATTTCTCTGTATAATGTACGCACCGTTCTGGAACCTAGATCTGAACAGAAGCCTCTGTGAATGAACACCCTAAAGTGTTCTTCAGTTTTTATGATCAAGAGAAGGCACAAATAGATTATTTTGACATTTTAATCAATATATTAAAAGTGAAAGATGATCTCATAGGCCGAGGTCCAGTTCTGGCTGATGCAGTCACGGGCCAGGAGTTCCCTGTAAAAGTAATTAGAGAGTTTGAAAAGAAGAGCCATCCCCAGATGTTATCCTACCAGTGGCCTTAATATGTGACCTCAATGAGTTAAATGAGGAAACTACCAGGGGCCAAACATCTAGGTTTAAGTTTAAGTTTTAAGTTTCAGACAAGGTTTTTGCTTGTGTTCACCTCAGGAAATGAATATTGCCTTCATAAATTGTTGCTCTTATCCAGGAGATGAGCCATCGCGGTTTCATTTAGCCCCAGAGCATTAGATTTCTTTAACACTTTGCCACATTAGAATATGTTTTCCATCTGAATCTGATGATGCAATAGTTGAATGGAGAAATCTTTAGCCAAGTGACATTCCATAACAAGCCATAAAAGTTTATGATGCACGTACCGGGGTAATTGGCACAACAGGAATTGAATATTTCCTTATGGATAATATTCGATAAGATATGGCGTGTTCAGCAATCCTAACGTTTCAATCCACCAGTGATGGCTACTTTAGAGTGCATTTATTTTATTGTTTCCATAATGGATTTTACAGTGCCAGAATCGGTTCTACTCCACCAGAAAAATGGAAAAAAAGGACCATATTCTTTTTCCTCCTGCATTTATTTTCCATTGCCGTCTTTTGCTTATGCGTTTTATTCTTTCCTCCCACTGCCCTACTAGATGGTTTCATCACGAGCTGTTGACAAATGATTTGTTGAAACTCGAAGCCGGTGGACAGAAATGTTTAGTTTTTCTGCTTGAGTCAGCATTCTTTTGGTAAAGTCCTTCCACGACGTTAATTAAATCACTCATAGACAGTGTCCTTTCTCCCAGTTCCCAGGTTTTCTAAACCTCACACCTGTTTTTCTTCGGGTTTTGTGTTGTATCAGCTTATAAATCTTCCCATATTCCCCAGTCTAGGTTCTTATGAAACGACAGTCCCTCCCCGACCCCCAAACTTCTGCCCGACTGTTTTCAATAGCGGCAGTCAGGCCTGAAGCTGTCAGTCAGAGAACAGCTTATCAGTCCGGGCTTTTTCTTTTCAAGCTTTTACTCAATGACTTTGGAGACCTGTCAACACCCAGTTGATTTTAGCCCTCACAATAAAGTCATACTCTCTCTCCCACATAGAAGCTCCAAGATTGAATTCTGATGTCATATACGTCATATTTACATAGTTAAAACTCATAACAAGCAGCCCACAGGCAACAGGATGTAATAGCCACACCACGCTGCCATTTCCTGTCCCCCCTTTTCTCTCACACGATGTTTCGTGCGGTTTATTGGATGCGAATGTTATGAAAATGAAAATCGGCTGTGAGAAACCTGCTGGCCAGGTCTGAGGGTCTAGGAGAATGCAAGGCGTATATAGAGTTGTAAATGCTCCTACTTATAAAACAGGAACACTTTCAACATTCCTTTCCTTTCCAGAAAAGGAGAGATTGGGGGGGGCTACGATTACAGGTGCTAACAGCCAACTTTTAATGTCTTTAATTCTTCTAGTATGAAAGGAAAACAACTAACTTTGAGTCAGAAAGCTTGAAACATCTCAAGTTCTACACTTGTTAGTTTTACACGCAAAGCACCTACTTCAAATGCGCGGCAGGACGGGCCTGAGCGGTGGACCTGATTGAGAGTCAGATCAACTGAGGCTTTGAACAGCCAATTTGGGGACTTAGCATTTTCTTGGCAATCACGTTAGAGCTAGAAATGTGTGTGTCATGTTAAAGTATGAAAATGAGAACCACTGTCTGTGATTTAATTCGAAGCCTCCATCACATCAAAAGATTAAGCTCACAGTAAAAAATATTGACAAGAAAATAAGGCTGCCATAGAAAGGCATCGTAGACCACGACGTGGACACCTTTTTTGTAGTTTCCTTATTTAAAGCGAAGCTGAATGGAATCCTTTCCTTAATAGCATTACTTTGGAAAACCTTCTGTATAAATAAAGCCTAAAATACCACTTTAAAACAAGTTATTTGGGGGGAGCTGATCTTTCTAATTATTTATGCTAAAAGATGTACTATTAAATTTAACAACTAGATCTTATCACTATATTAGAAAACATTTCCATTGCCTTTATATAATGCCTGAAAGGTACAGTTGCACTCCTCATGTGAGATAACATTAAGGGAAATTCTATAGAATCAGTATTTTTTAGAGGTTTACATTCTAGCTAAAAACAAAAAACAAATAGAAAAAAAAAGACTATAATAGTGCTCTTTATGGAGTCTCAAATTCCATAGCTTCTATACAAAAATCAGGTTATTTCAACATTTTTTTTTATTCAAACTGTAGGAAGCTGATTTTTGGACTCATTGATTTGTTCTAGCAAATAAAGTAGAGCTCCTCGAATATCCCAAACAACACAAGTTCTTTTATTTGTCAGCAAAGGATGCGCGCGCTCTCTCTCTCTCTCTCTTCCTCTCTCCCTTTCTCTCTCTCTCTCTCTCTTCTTCTCTCTCTCTTTCTCTCTCTTTCTCTCTCTCTATATATATATTCCTCTCTCTATTCCTCTCTCTCTCTCTCTTCCTCTCTCTCTTTCTCTCTCTCTATTCCTCTCTCTCTCTCTCTTCTTCTCTCTCTCTTTCTCTCTCTTTTTCTCTCTCTCTCTCTATATATTCCTCTCTCTATTCCTCTCTCTCTCTTTCTCTCTCTCTCTCTCTTTCTCTCTCTCTCTTTCTCTCTCTCTTTCTCCCTCTCCTCCCCCCTCCCCCCCCACCCACACACAGACACTCCACATACTCAGAGGGTGATGAAGAGAACTCAGGAGAGGACTTGTGGGCTTGCTCCTCTTGACCACCAGGTCTCAGGTTCTACTCACAGAATCCATCCCTCTTGGTTAGGAATCGTGTTAGGAATCTTTCCCTTCTGTGTTAAACTAAGAGTAGAGAAAGTTTAAGACAGTTTCTCAGAACTCTAAGTCTGTTGAGAGTAAGCCACGTAGAGAAGGGTGACTGATTAAAAATCCTGTCTCTTTCAGCTGCCATCGAATGTAAGGAACAGACCCAGCTCGAGAGGGTCTGGTAGCAACTGCCGGCGAGGGGACTTCAACCTCTCTGCAGTGTGTGTCCCAGTCAGATGGGCATAAGACATCTTAGGCAGATCCCAATACGCTCATGAAATCACAGACGGAGCTGGAAATCTCAGGAGATAGACCGATGATGTCCCCTTCCAGGGTGTGAGCACAGTGATGCGGCTGATCTTAAACTGATGTCACAGCGTGCGCCTGCAAATGGAGCCTGTGCCTCCACAGTGGGCTTCACACTCTTCTCACAGGCACTGCCGGAAACCGAGCCACGGGCTAATCTCGTAAAGACGAATGCCCCTGCTCTTGACGGTAAGTTTGAAATTTTAAAATGGGTGATGTGTGCAGTCCCAGTTCTGATAAATGACTAAACTTGAGACATAGAAGGCTGGGCAAAATTCAAAGGGGCCATTAAAAAATGAGCTTTGTTAATACAATTTGCATTGTGAGGCTGGGCACGATGGCTCACACCTGTAATCCTAGAATTCTGGGAGGCCAAGACAGGTGGATTGCTTGAGCTCAGAAGTTCAAGACCAGCCTGAGCAAGAGCCAGACCCTACCTCTAAAAATAGCCAAGCATTGTGACAGGCGCCTGTAGTCCCAGCTGCTCAGGAATCAGAGGCAGGAGGATCCCTTGAGCCCAGGAGCTGAGGTGGGTGTGAGCTGTGACCCCACAGCACGCTACCCAGGACAACAGAGTGAGAAAAAAAATGCATTGTGATTTGTGTAATAATAAAAATAGCTAGCACTTGGAGTCTTACTAAGCACCACTGTTGTATTTTAAACCCAGGATTTCATGTGACACCCACACTTAACTCCATGATATAGGAGTCAAATCAACACTGTTTTAAAGTTAAGGAAACTGAGGCACAAAGAGAAAGAAAATAAAGCCCAAGACCAAAGAGCTGGAAACCGGCCGAGCTGAGGACCAGCCTGGAAATCCGTTTGCACAGCCCTACTTTCATCCACTGTGCCACAGCAGCCCCGGCGCCTGTTCTAAAGAGAAGTCTCAGTCCAGTTTGGCGCCAGCATAACAGGTCACTGGGTTTAACAGCCATTCACTCCCAACTCTCAACACTCACGGTGTGGTGGTTTGCCTTTATTCTAAGGCCTGGATTAGAATCTTCTAGGAGCCTGTCACATGCCCAGAAATTAACCCTAACTGTCCTCACGGCAAGCCTGTCTGAGCAGCTACACAGCGATTGTGCAGAAAATGTAGAGTGGACACCCTCAAATTTGGAGACTTGAAAAGTCTCAAGACACAGTGTTTGCAAACATCAGACTCACTGTGGTGCACAATGTCACTTGACTACTGTCAGTAACAGTATTTACTCGGACATTGTAAGTTCAAGTTTGGAAATACTCCAAGGAATGAGGGATCCTGGTGAGGGCAGACATGCTAGTTGTGCCCCCCAGGCCGTGACCAGACAAGGAACAGTGCACGAGACATGCTGGGGACAGTGTGACATGCTGGGGACAGTGTGACGTGCTGGGGACAGTGTGACATGCTGGGGACAGTGTGATGTGCTGGGGACAATCTGACGTGCTGGGGACAGTGTGATGTGCTGAGGTCAATCTGACATGCTGGGGACAGTGTGACATGCTGGGGACAGTGTGACGTGCTGGGGACAATCTGACATGCTGGGGACAATCTGACGTGCTGAGGACAATCTGACGTTCTGGAGACAGTGTGACGTGCTGGGGACAATCTGATGTGCTGAGGACAATCTGACGTGCTGAGGACAATCTGACATGCTGGGGACAGTGTGACGTGCTGAGGACAATCTGACGTGCTGAGGACTGACGTTCTGGAGACAGTGTGACGTGCTGGGGACAATCTGATGTGCTGAGGACAATCTGACGTGCTGGGGACAGAATGACGTGCTGGGTCACAGACCCCGTGACCCACCAGGCCTGAGGACAGGACCGAGGTGCAAGACTTGGTTGACTTCTCTGGGCCTCGTCTCTTCATCTGTGGAGAGGGCTCCAGCGCTGACAGGGCATTTGAGCATTAACCAGAACCTCCTGCGTGCAGTTCCGCCCACGGTCTGCAGCAGCCCACCTCGGCACGCAGGCATGCTCTGCATTTTCAGCAGTGTCCTTGGATTCCCTATAAGAGCATCTGGGCATGTGATGTTACGATTCAGAGGCACGGAGGGAAGCTGTGGGCGCTGGTCCTGCTCACCACCCAGCCCTGCTAGTCTATCTGCATGGAGTTTGGTGCCTGCACCAGGCATCGAGCAGGCTCTTGCTGACGGAGACAGCACGGGAAGAGGTGTGGGGCCCAGCAAAGGGCTTGCAGCTGTCGAGACAGCAATTGGATTAGGCAGCCAAGACCAGAAGCATCTGGTAAAACTGACGTTTCTCCACAAAATTGACATTTCTGTCATAAACAGTAATTCCCAGCTTTCTTTTAACTACGTTTGGAAAACACTTTTGCACTTGGAAAATGGGAAGATAGGGGAGGTTCTGTCTGTCTGGCTACCCCCTCCTGCCCAGGAAGGGAGCAGACCTTCCCTGGGCTGAGGACGCCCCGGGCCGTCGTCCGCAGCAGAGCAGGACAAGATAGGAGGCTGGGGCAGGGTCTCGCTGCCTGGATCCCAGGGAGCTTGAGAAGCTTGCTAGGGTGAACCTCAGGGGAAAGCATTGGGCATTTTACCAGTGAAGGTAGGAATGAAAATTATTAACCAATTACCATTCACTGCCAAGTGCCATCACACAGATGTCCCGGGATATCTCTGAATTCCCACTTTACGATTTTGTCCACTTCTGCTCTCCCCAAATGCAGTCCGAGTACTACCTTAGCCTCGAGGGCACATTTCAGACTGTGAGACAGCAGAAGTGGGATCTGGGGCACTCCTGAGTCATTCCACTTCGAAATACCACCTAGGAGGCTGCGGTGTTTGCAGGGAGAACTCGGTGACTTTGTTCTCCCCAAGTAACACTGAAGTTTGGAAAAAGACAATCTGAAGAAAGCAAAACCAGACTAAGGCCCAGTCCAGGACCTCTCTGGCCTAGCAACAATGCCTCTCTACAGTTGCTCACAATAATGCATTCAGCACACAGCACTGACAGTCTCCCGGACACTGTCACTGCTGTTAGAAATGAGAATGTCATCACACAAACAGGCCCCTCTGCCCTCCTGCAGCTTACATTCTGGTGGGAGAGAGAGTGTAAGTGTGCTAAAAACAGTATAGCAGATGGTGGTGAGGGGAAAAGAGGCCTGGAGTGAGGACGGAGGGCACGCTCCAGGCCGGAAGTGGGGGTGGGAGAAGAAGCCACAGGTGGCTGAGGGGCGTGCACTCAGGTACAAGCTGTTCAGGAGCAGGGGCAGGGCCAGAGACCAGGAGGACTTGGGAACCAGCAGGGAGGCCAGTGTGGTGCCAGCACGGTAAGAAGAGATGAGGCCAGGTGGGGGAGTGGGGACCCTGACCACCAAGGTCTTTGAGTTTCACTCTGATGAGATGCAAAGTGCCCACCAGTCCAGGCATCAAACAGGGCACTTTTCACAAATATCCTCCCCAGTTCAACCAAGCAGGTAAAATCAGCTCCTTTTCAGGCAAGGCAACTGCCACCCGAGCGCAGAATTTATTTATTTATTTATTTTTGTAGAGACAGAGTCTCACTTTATTGCCCTCGGTAGAGTGCCGTGGCATCACACAGCTCACAGCACCCTCCAACTCCTGGGCTTAGGTGATTCTCCTGCCTCAGCCTCCCGAGTAGCTGGGACTACAGGTGCCCACCACAATGCCTGGCTATTTTTCTGTTTTTGCAGTTCGGCTGAGGCCGGGTTTGAACCCGCCACCTTCAGCATATGGGGCCAATGCCGTACTCCATGAGCCACAGGCGCCTCCCAGTGAGCGCAGAATTTAAAACCTGCCCATCATTCCACAGCTACGAGCTGGAAGGGCCGAGGGTGTGAACTGGAGTCTGAGTACCCTGAGGGCGGGTGTGACCTGCCCAACCATAGCAGCGTTTTTTGTGACACAGTTGCCACAAAGCATTGTCACATTTTTGTGTCTCTTAGACCTTGGAGCACTCTGAATTCGAGGTTTCTGATCACTTATTTTGAACTTACAAAATATTCACTCCAGAGCCCCACCCGAAACTTCAGCATCGGGAAATTATGGTTCCCATATGTCTCTAATGGTGACATTTCTTTTCTGGACTGTCTTATAAAGTGTTTGGAAGTGAAGGCATCTGAAGATACAAACCTCCGCCCACTGCTCAGATGTGGATTCCAGCAAAGGCGAGGACGAGGAAGCCTCGGCCGTGGTGTGTCTGGCTGGCTGGCCAGCAAGTGATTTATTTTATTATCTGTTTATCTGTTTGTACATTTTGGATCATATCTACTGAGTGCTCAGTAAACAGATGTGGTTGACAGTTTTCCAAATAACCTTTGTTGTGGCCACTTACAACTTTTAATAAATGCAAAGTATTAGTATTTTACCTGTTAAAAACAAGAATCCAGAGCCAATGAAAACAATTGGTTTAAACCACTAGAAAGTTTTCATTACCCTCTCCTGTGCCTGTAATTTACCATGTTTATAACAGAGAAGGCATCATTCTGCTTTCTCAGAAAGTAATAGAATAATCTCCCAAAGAACGCCATGAGCAATTGTTCTAAAACTCTCAACCAGCACGAATCTATATGTGTTTTTTGTGAACGAGTGTTTTGTCTTCTTCGATGGTCACAAAATGGTTTTGCTTCCTGGATTACTGACATGCTGTTCACTCTGGGTGGAATCACTTGCTTACGCTACCAGCTGAGCCATCGGTAACCGGCCATCCCAGTCTAATAAGGGAGGATGGACACTGGTGCTCCGCCCCCCTGCTCGGGCCGCTGTGGAGGCCTTGCAGACAGGCCTGCCCCGAGCTACTCGGCTCTCATACTCCTTTGCAGCCCACCTGCCACTCAGGACGTGAACAGCCTGTGGCCCAAGGACCAGTGGACAGTCTCAGGCCCAGCCGCATCCTCCACACCCACTGTGGGAGACTGCAGATGAGATCTTTCGGTCTTCATTTCACTGCATTTCTCCATTACCAGGTTTGTCACTGTGTGACCACAATCCATTGCTCCAAACAGGCAGACACCACCTAATCCCTGATGATTGAAAAGCAGTGAATATTTAGTTTTCAAAATCACTTCCAGGTAACTTCCCCCAATTAAATCACCAAGTATTTCAATGTGTTTTCATCAGAAACAGCTAAAATGAAAGTGACACTTTTCTACTAGCTGGGGGAGTTTTAGTTTACAGAAATTATCTCAGTCAGCCATAAGAGCCACCATCTACACAGTCCACCACAGATTTAAGCATTTAAGATTTAGACCAGCAGTTCTCAACCTGTGGGTCACGACCTCTTTTTAACAATAAAAATAGGGCAGCACCTGTGGCTCAGCGAGTAGGTGCCGGCCCCATATGCCAAAGGTGGCAGGTTCAAACCCAGCCTCAGCCGAACTGCAAAACAAACAAACAAACAAAAGCAATGAAAATACATTGCGGCATTAGGAAGGTTGAGAACCACTGATTTAGACAGTGCGAATCTGTGGTGTGCAAAACACAAGCCCTCTCCCTGCAGTTAGGCACAGCATGTACTGAGATCTGGTTGATGAGCTGGGAGTAGAAAAAGGTGTTTATCCAGGAAAGTTCTTCCACATCCTCTCCTCTGCTGGCAATCATGGTGCAGATTTCATGTTGGGGTGTCAAAAGTGTAAGATTAAAATAATTAGATTCCTGGGTGCCCATATGGAAGACAGTTGCCCTGACAAAGTTCTCAGACTTAGGCACAAGGGAACCTTTGTAACAAGGGAAACCTTGTCACAAAGGTAACCTTTGCACAAGGGAAAAACAAACCCTTTGTCATATGAAGCCACCGAGATTGGGTGCTCTTTGTTACTGCCCCATAACCCAGCCTAGCCTGACTAATGCAGCACATGCAAGAGAAAAATGTTTACCAACACCAGCACGTGGCAGCACAGTGATCCATCACAGAGCATTCACCAGCACACATTCTCTTCCTTTGGGCCCTACCCACTCCCTTTTTCTTAATGACTCCTTCTGATTTACATCTGCCAAACATTTACAATATGTGCTATCTCATTGCATATTTATAATATAACTATATTAACAGTTATAAAAATGTTAGATCCTTATTCCCTGACCGCTGTGTCATTACTAATATAATGAAGAATCTCCATGCCCACAGGGCCATCTCTCTCCACAGCGTCTTTGATACATGAGAACACCGGCCTCAGGATCAGGAAGACCCCGACTTAAGCTGCTTTCTAGCAGTTTGTGAGCCTCAGTTTCCTCAGTGCAGAACGACATTGACTGGAGAACCTGTCTCAGGAGCGTGTGTTTTAAGATCCACAAAACGAATACACGTTAAGGGATTTAGCACGGCAGTGTCTGAATAACTGTTTCAAGTGGTCCAAAGAGGAGGGATGCTACTTGCTGAACAGAGCTTGAGGCTTTACACAAGTTATCTCACTGATGATTCACAGCAGCCGCGAGACAGGGGTGGTCTCCGCCCTGGAGATAACTCAGAGATGCTCACAGACTTGCCCAGCCCACAAAAGTCGTGAGCAGAGCCGCACCTGTTGGTGCCACGCCTGCGGCCGCTTTCCCTTCCCAGGCTGACTTTCCTCTCAGTCACATATCAGACTAAAGGAGACATTTTCTGGGTGCACGCTTTTAAAAGGCAACAACTAAAAATTATAAAAATCCACCCATAATGGTCAGGCAGTAGTTTAAAACATATAGTTATATTATATACTAAAAACATATTTTAATTGTATTCAAAATACATCAAGTTTACACAATGAAGTTAGATTTGCTGGCTTTTCTTCTTTCTGTAATTTCTTAGCACTTCAATTAAGTCTTCTGTGCCTTTTTATTCATAAAAAGGGGGTTAGTTAGGTGAAACTTATTAATCAGTGGAACTGACATCTTTTTATGAGTATCACTTATTAAGCATGATTTTAAAAACATGATGAGATAAAATATGGATTTTATTAGTATTCTTTCTTTCTGCATGTATTTTTGTTTTCTAGGTTTCTTTGGGGGCCCTTTTCCATGATGTAAAGAATCCCTTTAACAGAGAATTATTCCATTCAAAGACCTTACCTAACAGATCACAGAAACCAAAGCTGAGAAAAATTGACCACTACGGAAGGCACAGTATGTTACATTGAATTTTGAATTTGTTTGATTTGAAATGACCTCAGTTCCTACCTGGCTGCTCATTTTTAAAATGTAGTTGTCATAGTGAATTGTTCCTGAAATGGCACAAACAGCACCTCCACGTCTGCATGAAAACTGCAAATAAAGAGCTGCTAATTGTGATTTGAGGTAATTTTTTTAATGGCCAGTCCTGGCAATGTTTTATGGCTCCCAGACGAACTTCAGTCTGAACGCATTTGGAAATCAAGGTGATAAACAATACTTCTAATTGCTGTGTTAATATTTTACACACCTTTAAAATTGGGGTTTCATATAATTAAAATTTTACCTTTAAATAAATAAATACTTGACCCTAAGGCAACTGCCAGTCCCCATGGGGTCCCCCGTGGCAGGAAGAGCCTGGTACCCAGGCAGCTGGAGGAGCCGCTTTCCCTACTTCTCCCTGAGACCCTCTCCGTTCCTTGACCAGAGAAATACAGAATGTGCCTTTTATAACAAATGTTTCCTTTGTTTCTTTTTGTAAGTGGTATATATACTTTCAAAATAATCTCTTGGCTGGAACAAAAAAGTCTTCCTTTGGAATTTATGGCCTCCTTTAAAGGGCTTGACTGTCAAACTAAAAGTTCGTTAACTTCGTGGCTTCAATTGCATTTGATTAAAGCTAGAAGATGTAAAAGTTACAAAATCAAGAGAGAAAAAGAGAAATGACCTTGGATTTTTAATCTAAATCTCAGCAAGTATCTGGAAAGTAGGATTTTCTAGAAAGAACCAAATGCTAGTTATTCTTTATGCAATATAGTTAAACTTTTTTGTAATTCCCCTGCTCCAGCAGAAAAATTATTTTTAAGTTAAAAACAGGGCAAAAGGATATAGTCTATGTTCGTTGTTGGTATTTAAAAATACCTAAATGGATCATGTTTTGTTAAAAAATATCTGTTAAACCATTTCAAATTTACCTTTAAAAACGCATTATAAATACCTATATTTTACAAGTTAATGCTGTGTTATGTCGAAAGGTAAAAGCCAAAATTTAATTGAGAACTGAATGAAGAGCTGAGACATTATTTTTTGGTTTAATGATCCTATTTAAAGTTTAGAAAAATGCATCAAATTAAAAACAACCCTCAATTTAGGCTGCAGCACAAACACCCACAGACCTCAGGAAATCACCAGGCTCATTCACCTTGACCTTTGGCCTCTCACACATTCTAACATTCAGCTTTCTTCCTTCTGTCCATCTGCTTGAACCATTAGTAAAGTTCCTTTGCCTGCTGTCATCGGAGCATATTTAAACTCTGCCTCGCAGTTTCCACCGAGTCACATGTTTGCCCACAGGCCTCATTAAATTCAGGGCAGGGCAGTAGTGCAGTTTCAGAAAGCTCCAGGGACCAAGCCGTCTATATGAAAGGGTGGTCTGAAGGCCTTGGACTAATTTGCTTGCTTACTTTTTTCCTTCAGTCTACAGAGGAATTTTCTATACGGAAACAGGACAGATGTCGGACCTACACGACGTGAGTCTACAGTGAAAAGGACAGTGGAGACATCAACAACAACAAAAGAAATCTTCCCTTTAAAAGTCCCTTTCAAAATCAGTTCAGAAATAAAAACCAAATTTCTCGCACAAACTCCCATCGCTTGATTTGATTTAGAAAATACATGAATCATTCATGATAATTTCCTGATCTTACAGCCAAGGGCCCAGTAGAAGAGGAAATTCAAGAAAATGGTTAAACACAAAGAATTGTCCAACCTACTGCTTGGAGGTTAATTGAACTGTCTTTAGTGAAGTCCCCAAAAAGAAAATGAAAATGTGTTCACTTCCGTACTGTGGGAAGGGTTGAAATACTGGATTTCCAAGTGAACAGGATATGAAATCCAAAGGTCCATTCTATGGTGCGAGGCCAGGAAGCAATTAACACCAGGTAAGCCGGGTGGATTGGGGTGGGTATCAGGGCACTCGGCTTCTATTAGTCATAGGCTCAATAGAGACATTTTGGCTGTCTCCTAAATACCTTTCATTTTCACTGCCATCAGTCTGCTGAGCCTGAGGTCAGACTGTAAAATCAATCACATCCAATACTAACCAGGGCACAGTCTGCTAAGGCCAGCCCATCAACAGAATGATCAGAACCACAAATCAACTAGCCAGGCCAAGGGTTTCACTGTGGATTACCGGAATAGCATTTAAATTTGCATCTAAACCACAACAGTCTATTTCAAAAGCAAAATTAACAGGGCGTTTCCCAAGTCTCTGAATCACTCACAGTTCATATCTCTAGTCCTGCCCTCTCTTTCTTGCTCTGTCTCGAGCACACCTGCGTACGAACCGCACCTGCCATCTAATCCCAGCTGACACAAAGCAACATATCATCAGTGTTTTCACAGGGAAAGTTATTCTGCACAGAAATCTTCTCTGTACTGTAGACACTTTAGTTTAAATTCAGTCTGTGGTTCTTTGTTTTTGTGTACTATTTTTCTTGATTACTTAGTGAAACAATCCTCAACAGGAGTTTTCAAAAGTTTCCAAGATTGGTTGGTAAGGGAGATAGGTCTCCCCACCACCCTTTCCTCACTTTGAAGCTGATGCCCTTAAATCTGCACCTTCTCGGGGAGTGAGACGGCAGCAGAGCAAAGGATTCCTGCACTCAGGGCTAAAACAAAGAGCAGTGGATGTGCAGCAATCACACAGAGGGAGGGAAGTGGGGGGTTCAGGCTCCATCCAACAACCTGCTCTAGCAGGAACCAATAGGAAGAACTCACTCCTCACCTTGAGGAGGGCACCAAGCCATTCATGAGGAATCCGGATCTGCCCCCATGAGCCAAAGATCTCCACGAGGCCTCACCTCCAATACTGGGGATCTCATTTCAACATGAGGTTTGGGGGAACAAACGTCCAGACTATAACAGGGAATAGCAACGTGACAAACGACATTTTAGCCTGGACATTTAAGGACACAGCACTCAGAATTACTAACAGTGGATTAGCGCAAGAATCTGACAGACAAACATTAGGGGACCCTATGGGACATTCCTTAGAGAACAGGATCCTTGGGCCACAGGACCTCCAGACACGAGGCAGTGGAAGCAGGGAACTAAGGCACAGGGGAAATAAACCTGGATATCCTGCAGAGGGTGAGAATGAAAGGAGATGTCAGAGGAGGCAGGTGAGATGCCCAGCCCGTTCCTCAGAAGACGCCCCGAGAGGCACCTGCTATGCTAGGATGCCACTATGGTCATGAAACAAAAACGCAGCTTGTGTTGACTCGGGTGTTCCAGGAACACAATAGGAAAAGGGAAAGGGAGTGGTGTTAAATAAGTAAGGAAAGTGCTGAGAGGAAGGAGAGAGCCTGGGGATGCTGGTGGAGGATGTCACCGCCATGCTGTGGGAAGACAGGGCTGTCTCAAAGGCCTCTGTTTGCTATAAGATGCCATGGAAAAAGACATAGAATGAATAGGGTCACATTTAACTTACTGCTGGGCACTTCTCCCAAATGAACTTGAATTTTCAGGTCATGAACTCCAAAAGACTAAAACATACTAATTGATCCAAATAAGCCTGAGAAAATAATGTTTCTTAACAAATGCAGTCTTTTGGCTGGTCTCCTAAATACCTTTCATTTTCACTTTCACTATTTCTTTTACTTTTTTCTTCCTTCTCTTGCTTTTGTTTGGAAAATGCTTTTGCTGCAAAAGTTGCATTTTGGCTTTCAATTGTGTGGTTATGGGTGTGCTGCTATACATGCTCCACGGATGTTTCAGAACATTGAAAAATGAAAACTGGAGAAGGGCAGGGTAGGGACAATCCACATTTGTAGATGCTCAGGAGTGGAATCACCTGTCACAGCCCCCAGTGGAGGTACCAGAAGAACCAGCCATCTGACCAGGACTCCTCCACATTCACACAAACAGCAAATATTTATTGAGCTTATACAAGGTACCAGAAGTTGTTCTACACTCTAGACATAATCATGATCAAAAAGCACAGTGCTTTGGAAGATGGACAGTAACTAATTAACCACCCAGGAAACCACCCTTTCTGAAAGAATCAAGAGTGCTAAAGGGAAGAAACACCTGCATTCTGAGAACTTCTAACAGAAGAACCCACATCAGGGAATGATTCCCTCGGGGATCTTCAGAAAGAGCAGAGCCTAACTGGGGTAAGGACAGAGGAAGGACTTCAAACCCACCCACAGGGCCCGAGACCCCATGGATTTGTATAGAGGATTGAAAATCACGCCTACCATAACAGTAACAATTTGGGAACTCATCTGAGGAATAACTGAGAATGAGACATTCTCCTGGCATGCCTGAAAATCTCCTATGACTAAGAAGGCAAGCCACCAAGTAACTCAGTAATCCCAGAGGAGCAAATTTCAGTCCTGTGGTAGTAAGGCTGATGTTAAACATGAAGCATTTTATGGCAGTTTCTTGAAGGATTAGTGGAGAAAAATTGCATGTAGTCTTTTTGGAGATCATTTCCTTGAGCACACACTCTCTTGGCTCCTATGAGACAATTTCCCTGACCACATAGCCCCTGCATGCCTTTGCTTAATAATCTTTCCACCCATTATGTATCTTCTCAATAAAAGGATTCTGCAAAAAGTGCTCGGGACTCTCCCTACACCTATGGGAAGCCCACCTTTTCCAGCTTGTACTCTCAATCCATGTCTCACGTGATCATTTATGCAGTTGTGACAGATTTTAATTAACCCAACACAGGAGGAACATAGAGCAAGATGGAAAGATGGTGAGAGAGGTGTGGGCGAGGCCAGGCAGAACCTCAGGGCCCCAGTGATGGGATTCAGTTTGTGTCTCGGGAGCACTGTAAAGTCACTAGGAGGCTTTAAGCAATGAGGTGATGGGATCAGATTTGTTTCTGAGAAGTTTACTCCAAAAATACAACAGGCTGGGGATTCAAGAAGAGCAGACAGTGGAGGATGGATTTAGTAACTATTGAAATGGTACAGATGGGAGTTGAAAGAAGCTTGAACTAGGGTGTTAAATTGAGGCAAACTAATAAATTCTAAAGATTTTAAAGAAGTAATGGTTGACAGGGCTTGGTCATAGACTAGAGGTAACAGTGTAGAAGGTGTCCGCAGTTGCTCCTGGCTCTCTGAGTTACGTAATTAAATGGATGGGCACTGGTGTGATTCACTGAGACAGGAGCGCTGAGCAGAGAGAGAGCTCAGGAGGAAAATCGTAAATTCTGTCTTGAGCTTGGGCAACCTCTGAGATGTCTAAGTACATATGCCAAGTAGTCAGGATATATGTGTCAGGAGCTCAGACGAGAGCTTTCTGTTTGAGAAGTAAATTTTCAAGTTATAGCTGTATTATTTATAAGTTGGAAATGAAGCCATGGCATGAATGATCCTGCCCAAGGAGAAACCATACAGTGGGAGAGGGGTTGTAGGACTGAGGCTCACAGCGTCTTCAAGGTGATGGAGGAGAGGAGGCAGGAAACCAGGGAATAGGGAGCTCAGACCTCTCAGAACTTGCTTTCCACAGTGTGACGGTGTAGGGGAAAGAGTTGTCTCAGATGGGAAGCTGGCCCCAGTTTGTAGTGTTTCTGGCAGATTATGTGAGATGGAGATTGAAACTGCCCTTCAGATTTAGCCTCATGGCGGTTAGTGGTGACCAGATGGAGACAATTTAATTTAAGAAGAAAGCCAGATAGGAGTCAGTTGAGAATTGAGAGAAGACAAAATTAGACAATAAATCTAGACGTTTTAAAGAAATTTTACTATTATACAGTAAATTTACCATTATACAGAGATGGATAATTTGGGAGCTAGAGTGTGTGTGTGCATGTGTGCGTGTGTGTGTGCACCCGTGTGTGTGTGTGTACATGAGTGTGCCTTTTCCCCTTCCTTGTGAAAGGAGCTGTTGACCAGAGATAGGGAAGTCGGGGTAGCTGGCAGTTTGAGGTAGAAAGTGACTGAGTCTAAGGCCTGGTTGGAGGGGTTGGATGGATGGACAGACAGAACTTACAAGAAGTAAGAATAATGGTGCAAAAGTGGCTAGAAGTGTGGTGTGTGAAATCAAGTAAATCTCCCCACATGATGGCTTTGATTTTTCCTGTGAAGATGAGCTAACCTGCAGAGAGGAAGAGGCATGATCTTATATTAAACAAAATATAAAATTAGAGAGGCAAAAGTCTACAAAATGCAAAATGGGGAGATGGGAATTTGGGGGTGATAATTTACCACCAAGGTGATTTTATTTTAGGGGATTTTACTGTGCCATTTGAGCTCGTTGGGGGTATCCGAAGGCTCTGCTGGGTATTGTGTCAGAACATAATTTGAAAGCAGAAGTGCAATAGAGGATTTTACAACCTTCAGGGACAGGAGGTTAACTGAAAAGTCCTTCTCTGATGTATTTCAAAAGGCTTGGAGACAACGGCCGAACTGCCCATCCGATTGTCTTACAGCTCGGGAGAAGTGGAGCTGGTAGCAGGGAACAGAACCACACACGGGCCGGAGTCAGCTCAGCAACTCCTGACCCTTTAACAAGACTTACTTTATCTTGAGCTAGGCTAGGTATTGAAAAAGAAAGTTCAGGCAGTGTCAAGAAGCTGGAGAAATATTTATGACATTCTTCTGTTTCTCAAATGGCAGAATAGAGTTCGGTTATCCGTGTCAAAGCAGGAGAAAACTCCAAACGAAGCCCCCATTCTTCTCTCCAGACCCACCTGTGCTCACTGCCGCCCTGGAAGGATGTCTACCTGCTGAAAGTTCCCAGCCGCTGGCCCCCCCCAGAGGAAAATGCCTCCAGGTCTCTCCATCTCCTACCGCTTCCTCACCCACTGTGGGGGTGCGGCAGGAGGGACTTGTACCAAAGAGTCTCCCGGCTCAGCAGCAAGGTCAGAGAAGCCTCATCTGGGCCTTCTGGTTCGGCCAAAGTCTTGCCTTAGAGTGTCAGGCAGCTGCTAATATTTGTATAATTGGCTATTTTCTCCACTTGGTTAATTTCTCCCCACCAGTTAATACCCCAAAGTGGTGGGCCTTTATATTCCAGCCTAACAAATTCAAAGACGACTCCTCAGAATAAAGATTAAAAATGTTGTAACTGGAAGAGATATTAGAAATTATCTATTCTAAATACCTTATTGTATGAGGAAATTGAGCCCAGAGAGAGCGTGCGCTTTCCCAGGGCAGAGTTGGTAAACGGCAGGCATGAAACTGGCAGTCCCGATGTGGGCTTTTACTGCTGGACAGATCTACATTTGGAACACAACTTCACCCCAAATACCTACAGAATCTTAATTTTTCTTTTACTATAAAATAAGAGTTAAAAACCTATAATCCTAGCACTTTGGGAGGCCCAGCTGGGAGGATCACTTGAGGGCAAGAGTTCATTTCTAGAGAAAAAATAGTTGGTCAGTAATGGTGCTGTGTGCACCTGTAGTTCAAGATACTCAGGAGGTTGAGGCAGGAAGATCGCTGGAGTCCAGGAGTTCCAGGTTGCAGTGAGCTGTGGTGGTGCAGCCACACTCCAGCCCGGCCTAACTGCTACAGTCTGAACATTCGTGTGTCCCTGAGAATTTCATGTATTGAAGTTCTAACCCACAAGATAATGGTGTTAGGAGGTGGGACTTTGGGTAGGTTATTGGGGTCATGGCCATGAGCCTTCAGGACTGGGATAAGTGCCCTTGTGGACAAGACCAGAAAGAGATCTTGGCCCTGCCACCAGGTGAGGACACAGCGAGAGGTTCCCTCTATGAACAGACGCCGAATCTTCCAGCCCTTCCACTGGGTGAGGACACAGCGAGAGGTTCCCTCTGTGAACAGACGCTGAATCTTCCAACCCGTCCACTAGGTGAGGACACGGAGAGAGGTTCCCTCTCGAACCTGAGGGGCCTCGCCAGACACTGAATCTCACGGCCCCTTGACCTTGAGCTTCGGAACCTGCAGAACTGTGAGGAATAAACTTCTGTTGTTCATGGTCTGGAACCCAGACAGATAGGACACTATCTCACGGGAATATTGTGAGGAATGAATTATACGTAAAGCTTTTATACAAGGTGTGGCGCACGGTGGGGCATCATTCCAGGCAGTTCTCAGCGAAGATGAGGAGGCATCACCACCATCTCTGGTTCCCAGCAAGAGTTGCACTCCTGCACCCTGACTCGATGAAGACTCAGCCTGTCACTACAACTCTCGGGGTGGGGGGGCGTCAGATAACACTGACACAGGAGAAGGAGGCAAAACTATTTTCTTCTCAAATTAATTTCTTTGAATTTTATCTTTCCCCCACACATAGGAAATAAAAGGGAACTTACATCTAACATCGCACTGTTTTTCTATGGGACAGATAAGAAATATTAGTTCGAGTTGCATGTTCAAAGCCGTGAAAGCTGACCAATACAAAGCCAAACTACAACTCCAGGCTCCCAAGATGATTTTCTTTGCTTTTCTTTTTTATAACAAAAGTTATCTTATACTTAGCGTGATAATCTAGTACTTATTTATTTAGTTGCTCAAATTGTTCTGTCTTTGGCCATTGACAGCTTTTTTAGTTGGTCCTCATGTCCGTTTGACACACCCCAACTATGAGGATACATATTTTCTTTATGCCGACCAGTTTATCACCCCCTACCTTTATGAGATGTGAGATGCTCCAGGCTCAACTTGTACATTCTCAAGATAATTTTTCCTCACACATTTCCACCGCTAATACTGTGTCTTGATATAAAGCTACACCCCAGCAGAGTTCAAATAAGTTACCAAAGTAAGGCATATGTTCAAATTCCCAACAAATTTTTCACTACACATCTGGTATAATAACTAATAGAATAAATTACAAACAGCAGCAACAAAAATCATGACCATAATCTAAAATTTTGCTAAGAATTGTGCAAGTCTCCAAAAGCCATAAGACCCTGGAGAGCGTCCCTCCTGAAAAACAGGCTCTGGAACTCCTGCTTCCTTCCATGCAGCTCACAGAGGTCTTGACAGACCTTTCTGCTAACGATCAGTTCAAATGCAGGGTAATTTTTGAAGTATCTTTTAGAACATGTCTATAACCTGTCAAGGAAGTAAGAAATTTCGAGATACCAATACTCAAGGGAAAGAGAGAGTGAGCCCAGAGCACTCAGCCAAGGACAAAGAAAACCTCATCTTGAAGGTGATCCCAGGTTCACCGGAGTTTTGGTTTCCAAGGCTGGAGATGGCCGTGTGTGTGTGTGTGTGTGTGTGTGTGTGTGTGTGTGTGTTGATGCCCTAAGGAGCCGTATCATCTGTTACAGAGAGCTATAACCAAATACGTCCTTCTCCTGTTCCCCAGAGGGCACGGAGGGAAATTTTCTCAGATGTTAGTGCTGGGAAAGAGGAGGAAAATAAATCCCCCTTAAAAATTTGTAAGAACAAGCTCTGACGCCGGTTACAGCCCAAAGTCACTCTATCTTGAAGATACCAAGAATATCAACTTCAGAAATTTAAAGTGATGACGTTTCGGGCCAGATGACTGAAAAATAAATAAACAAAGTGATTCCAAGTTGGGAGTGTCTGCAGGTGACTGGCAGGACAAACACAGACCATCTCTGAATAAATCCACCTACAAACCAATCCTCAAACAATTTGCTCAGATGAAATTCCAGGGAACTGGTAACCATGATTAACAAAGTCCCTGATAGACACAAGCAAATAAGATACCAAGAACAACCTCCCCAAACACCAGCTGTTAGTATCATCAGACAGATTATAAATTAATATATGTTTTACATGTTTAACAAAATAAAGTGAGAGGTTTTAAACATGAAGAGAAAGAATTTTTTTAAATTATAGCTATTTGTAAAGCAGTAGAATTTTTATTTTATTTATTTATTTATTTTTTTTTTGAGACAGATTCTCACTTTGTCACCCTCAGTTGAGTGTCGTGGCATCACAGCTCACAGCAACCTCCAACTCTTGGGCTTAACCAATTCTCTTGCCTCAGCCTCCTAAATAGCTGAGACTACAGGCACCTGCCACATGGCCAGCTAGTTTTTATTGCAGTTGTCATTGTTGTTTAGCAGGCCCGGGGCCAGGTTCGAACCCGCCAGCCTCGGTGTATATGGCTGGCACTGTAACCACTGTGCTACGGGGGCCAAGCGAGCAGTAGAATTTTTTTAAAGTAAAAATGCAATTATTAGAATTAAAAGTTCATTGGACAAACTCAATAGAGCTTAAGTAAAGATGAAGAATTGATGAACAGGAAAACACATGTAAAAATGCAAAGAATGACAAAGGATCAAAAACCATGAAAGAGAAGTGAAAGTCTTGGGAGACAGAAGTTCAGCATTCCAAATAGGGAATTGAATCAGGATGGGGAACAGACTGTCTTTATAGAAATAACGGCTGAAAATTTTCCATAAATAATTTCCTTATTCAATTTTCTTATCCAGGAGGCCTACCAGTAAAAAACAGAATACATAAAGGAAAATCACACCTGCATACCTCATAATGAAAGTACATGATGTCAAAAGCAAAAATAAAATAAAAATTGCCAGAGACAAAAGACAGTTACCTAGGAATTCACAATTAGATTATGAGATGATAACCCATGACAAAATAAGGCAAAGAATTATACATTCGATATGTTAAAAATCTATCATCTAGCTATGTACAATCAGCGAAATACAGGGTTTCCCAAAAGTTGCCCCTTAAGACACCATACACAGGGAAACGTACCTTTATTTACAAGATATTTATTTTTAAATTCTACAAAGAGGTGACCAACATATAGAGAATATGTTGTAAATATTTTCTAAAACTTCGTAATGAATATTTTGCAAATAAAAGTGTATTTAGCTATAACTTCCTCTTTCCTTTTAGGGGCGGCTTTTGGGATACCCTGTGTATATTCACACAAAGATGAAATGAACCAAGAGTTTGCCTCCCCCAGACACTCGGCAGGAAACCTCTGAGCGATCACCCTCAGGCAGAAGGAAAACAGCCTCAAATGGAAGAGCTGAGATGCAAAGAAAAAAAGAACAATATGCCAAAAAATGGTAATGAGGGGAGTAAATCACGGAGTGTTTGTTCACGATATCCTGTGGTGAGAGGTGAAAAATAGACCCCAGAGACACCCCACCCGCAGCACAGAAGGCAGCCACAGGTGGCTGGTGTTGGGGAGCTGAAGGCCCTGCCGCTGTTGGGAGTGTAGGGGAAGGTGCTGAGCGAAGGTGGCCCTCACCAGCTGGACGCAGGTGCCCAGGTGATCCACAGAGCCAGTCAGAATACCGACACCACATGCAACTTCCCCAAGAGAAAGCTCAGAATAAAAAATTCTGTTAATCCAAAGAAAGCAAGAAAAAATTACAAAAGAAACACAGAAAAAGTGGGAGGGAAAAAAAAGTATAAAATAATGTATTAATAATCCAAATTTATCAGTCATGGTAATAAGTATAAAAAGACATTTTCAACTATATACTTTTTAAAAGACTCAATTTACTATAGCATCAAAAATACAAATTGCTCATGAGTAAATCTAGCAAAATATATGTAAGAACTGTAGGGAGCTATTTTTAAAGTTTATTGAAATACATTAAATTAGACTGTAGAATTCAGGGATGTCCAGCCTGCCACATGCTGATTTGTTTGTTTGTTTGTTTTGTGAGACAGAGTCTCACTATGCTGCCCTCAGTGGTGTGGTATTACAGCTCACTGCAACCTCAAACTCCTGGGCTCAAGCAATTCTCTTGCCTCAGCCTCCCAAGTAGCTGGAACTACAGGCTCCTGCCACAACACCCAGCTATTTTTAGACACGGGATCTCGCTCTGGCTCAGGCTGGACTCGACCTGCCCCAGCCTCCCAGAGTGCTGGGATTACAGGCGGCATGCCTGGCTGGCATGCTGATTTTCTAAGTAGTCTTTTTGCTTATCTGTGGTGGTGAAACATCAAAAAAGTATGCATGGACCTTGTTTTGCTAATCAGCTTTCACTAGTGTTTGTGTAGTTACTGTGTGCTCAGAGACTACTCTCACTTACACTGTGCAGCAAAGAAAAAAGGTTGGAAAGCCCTAATGGAGAGGGATGTCTTGCTCATGGAAATGTATTACAATATACACCCATATGGTAAATAAGTACATGCTCATGTACCTTACATATTACATATATTATATATCATATACTCTATAGATAAAACATACAATTATTTTTAACTGCTACATAGTATTCTATGCTTATTTTTCCCTATATATTTTATTTTATTGCTACTTAGAATGTCATATTTTTAATACTTTATAATGGTTGTTTTTGCAATATAAGAAATATTATTCATTTATATTTATGTCTGATGATTTTGCTTAATAACCTTAGTATTTCTAAAAGTTTTTCATTAATTATTTTGTTTTTGCAAAGCATATAATCTTATGATCTAAAGTGAAGATATAATCACCTTTCTAGTTATGTCATTTTATTTTTCATATATTATTTCATTTGTCAGATATTTATAAAAATGGTAAATGATAATGAACATGAAAATCATATTCCTCCTGCTATCTCACCTTTAAATCAGGGGTTATTACCTGCTGGACTAATGTCAACATTTTGCATCAAGGGAATAGTCTAGATCTCCAACTTTTTCCTTTTTGCATTTAAATCAGAAATTAATATTAATTCATTTGATATCAAATGACTTCTCAAAAATCTTTTGAAATAATTACATGCCTATTTCTATAAAATCTGTTGATGGAATAACAGCACAATTTTTTAATGTTAAACGATCTTTATACTCCCAGGGACAATATGGGTTGATGTATAAATCATTATAATTTATAAATTATAGTAAAATTGCCACTCTTTCTAGGAAACTGTCTTCAAAAGATAAATTAGTTTATGCTTTTTCTTATTGGAGCTATACTTGTCAGATTTTATCAGAATTTTCCTAGCATCACAAAATTAATAAAGTAGCACTATTTTTTATATCTGTTTAACAGACTAAAGAATATGAAAATTATTTTCTACAATCATTTAAAATACTATGCTACCAGTTAAAAACACTGTGCCAGGTAGTTTTTTGAGGTAGCTCTATAATAAACAGAATTTTCTTTCATAATTGATGGTCTATTAAATATTCAACTTTTTTATTTTATTGCAAATTGAAAAATTATAATCGTATATGTATGGGATACAAAGTGATACTATAGTATAGCTATATGATGTATAATGATTAAATCAAGCTAATTAATATATCCATCACCTCAAATACTTACTGTTTTCTATGGGGAGAACATTTAAAATGTATTCACCTAGCAGTTTGGAAATCTGCACTATTATTAACCATCCTACCTTGCTCTGGAACAGATCTCAGACACTTACTCCTCCGTCTGGCTGAAACGTGCACCACGTGACCCACATCTCCTGCTCCGGCCACTCCCAGCCCTGGTCACCACCACTCTGCTCTCTGCTGCCGTGAGTGCGACGTCTCTGGATTCTATACGTGAGATCATGTGGCATTTGTCCTCCTGTGCCTGGCTTTTTTCACTTACATGCAGATGACAGACCATCCTTCTTTTAGAAGGCTTAGTGTTCTGTTGTGTAGGCATATACACATTTTCTTTATGTGTTCATCCATTGAATCTATTATAATCATTTCATATTCAACAAAATCATCCATTTTATCAAGGTTTAAAATTTTTAAGTACATCAAGAAGTGGGCATAATATTTTGTGAATATTTATTGCTTTCCTTTTTCTCCATCCTAATTGATACATATGTTTCTGTGATTTCTGGCTTGTTTGTCTGTTTCTATTTTCAAAAAGTCAATTCCTAGCCTTTTTCATCAGTTAGCCAATGAGGCAAATAAGTTCCCCTAAATAGCCCTAATCTGAAATATTTTTTTAGTGTCTGCATATTTAACAGCTCATGATGGCAAACATAATGATATTTTTATTGCTCAACTGTTGTCATTTGTTAACCCAAGTTTACAAACAGCTATTAGCAAATCAATCTGGACTAGCCTCTGGTCTCTAGGACAATTCATCCACTTTATAACAAACTAGAGATAAGTTAAGCCATCAGAGCTCATAAATCAACATTTTGCATCATTGACAAGAAAAGCAATAACTAGAAATGTTGATATTAAAACAGGCAGGGAGAACTTAGGTGTAATTTAAAAAACAATTAAAATTCTTCACCAAGTAAAGCAAGCATGCAATAGGGCAGATTTATAGTCCTGTCAGAAGTTTCTCTGGAAGGGGTCACAGGTGGCCCGGAGCTAACAACCACAAACAGCTAACCTTTAATCAGCACTGTGTGCCGGACACGTCACTAAGCTCTGCTCAGCTGCAATGAAATCTCTCTAAGGAAAGTGCTACTATTGCAGATGAAGTGAGGCTCAGGTTAATTAACTTAACCCAAGGTCAGAATGTTCTCAGCGACAGAATTGGGGTTTGAACCCAAATTTATCTTTTAATATTATGCATTAAGAACCTACCATGTGGGGAAAACCAATGAGCAGAGTCAGGCGGGGTTGCAACCCAGAGGCCCAGATCAGTCTCCGCTCAGTGAGCTGTACGGCTGCGGCGCTTTCTCATGGGATGGGACACCGATGTCTGATTCTGTCCTTAAAGCAATAAAGATGTATCGAAGGCCACTACACTTAGGCCTGCGACTCCCTGGGAACAGGCCGAGTAATGGCGGGTTAGAAACCTCCATGTCCTTCCTGCGGGGCAGAAAAGGCTCTGCATCTCAGGATCCGGAGGGTCACTTCCCTCGTTGGAGCCCCATTTTGCAACTGCCAGTATAAAAAATGGATATAGGTTAATCTTCTGGAGAAAAGAACAGAAACAGCCAAGGCAGATGCTACTGAACCAGTTAGAAAGCCATCGTAAGAGATCCCAGAAAGAGACGATGATAATGTGGTCTTGGGAATGGCAGAGGAGAAGCAGGAAAGTGTCTAAATTTTAGAGTCTCTACTCTGCAATTCCAAAATAAGACAAAAAAAAAACCCAACACTGAAATCTGAAAGTGTTTTTGTAAGTTTGGCACCCAGGACTATTTAGCAACAAATCCTACTGTGAAGAAAAATGTGAAGCTTTTGCTATCTCAACAGCTGTATCCAACAGTCACACATGCCTCTACTATTTGATGACATTTTGTGACTTAGGGATTAATTGTCCTGAAAACTGTCCAAAAGAGTTACAGATATACCTGTGGATAACAGTGAAAAGAAGAAAAGGAGGCATCTGTCTTTATCAATAGCTCAGAAAGTGGACTTACTGCAGAAGCTTGATGGTGGTGTGTCTGTTAAGTGTCTTACTGAAGAATATGGTGTGGGAACCACCACAATACATGACTTAAAGAAACAGAAAGACAAGTTGTTGAAATTTTACAGTGACAGTGATAACCAAGAACTAATGAAAAATAGAAAAACATTGCACAGGGCCAAAAATGAAGATCTTGACCATGTATTGATTGAATGGATTCAACAGAAAAGAAGTAAAGATATGCCATTGACTGGTTTGTTGGTCATGAAACAAGCTAGAATACACCACCAAGAACTGAACATTGAAAGTGAGCGTGAATATTCAGAAGGCTGGCTGCAGAAATTTAAAAAACAGCATGATATCAAGTATCTTAATTTCTGTGGTGAAAAATGTTCTGCTAATTATAAAATTCCTAAAAATTACATTGATGAATTTGCTAAGATAATATTTGATGAAAACCTTAACCCTGAACAAATTTATAATGCTGATGAAACAGCTTTGTACTGGTGTTACCTTCCTAGAAAAAAACTTAAAATTGGGTAACAAAGGCACAACAACAGATTTCAAGGGTGCCAGGCAAAGGTTAACTATTCTTGGGTGTGCCAATGCTGCAGGCACTCACAAGATAAAACTGGCAGTGGTTGGATAAAGCCTATATCCAAGATGTTTTAAAGGTGTGCACAATTTACCTGTCCTTTACTATGCAAACAAGAAAGCTTCAGTAACAAGAGAAATCTTTTCTGACCGGTTCAATAAGCACTTTGTGCCTGCAGCATGAGCTCACTGCAGACAGGCTGGACTGCAGGACAACTGCAAAATTTTGTTACTTCTAGACAACTGTTCTGCACATCCCCCTCCTGAACTTGTTGTAAAAAGCAATGTTTTGGGCATTTACTTTCCCCCAAATGTGACATCTGTCATTCAGCCTTCTGCCCAAGGTATTCTACGGTCCATGAAGAGCAAATATAAACACTTTGTTTTGAACAGCATGCTTGCTTCAGTTACAGAGGCCTGAAAATCCAGGACTTCCTTAAAGAATTTAGTCTTAAGGATGCCATTTACACAGTTGCTAATGCTTGGACCGATGTTGATAAGTCAACTTTAACTAATGCTTGGCACAGTCTTTCGGCTACAATGATGTTTGAAAATGACTTCGCCAATGAAGATTTTGAAGGATTTAAAGATACTAATGAGAAAACAATAGTATCAAAGCTCATTACATAGGCCAAAAGCTTATCAGCTGAAAGTGTAAATAAATTAGAATAAGCTGACATTGAAGAAATGCTAAACGTTGATACTGATGCATCCATTGTGCAGCCTTGGAGTGATGGGGAAATTGCTGAGCTGGTGTTAAATGCAGAGCAGTATGAAGATAGGAGTAGTAGTGATGATGACATTGTGAGCACAGTTGAAAAAATCTCCATAGATCCTATGGTGAAAATGTGTGACCAATTAATTGCTGGTCTGGACCAATGTGCATTTACAAGTGAGCAAGAGTTCACAGCAGTTTACGCAGCTAAAGAGAAACTGCTTAGACACAAACCTGTGTTAAACAGACGGCACTGGGAAGTCTTAGAGAAGGCTTTCTGTGGTAATGCCTCTCTGTCACTTGACAGTCCTACTGCGGGTTCACCATCCAGCCTGGTTCATAGACAGTGGTAATACTGGTGTAACCTGTTCTCCAGGATTCTCAAACAACCAGAAGTGATGAACATTTACTGCATGTACATGTGTTATCTGTTAATTCTCCTCAGTATAAGTTTAAAATTTTACTTCAAAATTTCTTTACAAATAAGTTTTTCCACAAGTGACAAAAGAAATTAGAAACTTATAGTATGTATCGTCTATATTATCCTGCTATTTCATTTACCAGTAATTTATTTATGCAAATAAATTATTATTTGTGGTCTTTAAAAAAAAAGAACCTACTATGTGCCGAGCCTTGTGTTAGGCAGGGGGGTCAAGGGTGAATATGAGAGATGAGCCTTCTATGTTCCTATGGGTTTTGTTTTAACAGAAAAAAACAGATACTAGCAAGTAGCAGGTAATTTTTTTTTTTTTTTTGAGACAGAATCTTACTTGGTTGCCCCTGGTAGAGTGCCGTACTGTCATAGCTCACAGCAATCTCAAACTCCTGGGCTTAAGCGATTTTCTTGCCTCAGCCTCCCAAGTAGCTGGGGCTACAGGTGCCCGCCACAATGCCCGGCTATTTTTTTAGAGATGGGATTCTCGCTCGGCTCAGGCTGATCTCGAACTGGTGAGCTCAGGCAATCCACCTGCCTCGGCCTCCCAGTGGGGATTACAGCCATGAGCCAGCAGGTAAATATTCATATATACATGTATACAAGCGCATATACACAAGAATTTCAGAAAATAAGAGCACTACTAACTGAGACAGGACCAGACACACGCATCTCAAGCTCAGGGACCTACTCAGGCAGGGATGTGCCTGTATAGTAGGTTCTCAGGCACATCCCTGCCTGAGTGACACGCTTCTGTAGGGCTCAAAGGAACAGAGCTGCTGAGAAAAGAGATTTTATTGTTTAAGAAAGAGAGCCAGCTGAAAATACTTTAAAGTAGTAACATTAGTCTAAATCATCTCCCAGAAATTGTTACTATAGTTATTAAAAAAAAGAAAGAGAGAGAGAAATACCAGCATGCTCTGAGAGGCTCTTCAGACGGCAGGCCTGAGCGGCTGCCAACAAGCACCTGTCCTGCTCACTGGGCCACTCTCCCTCTCCCCCGCCCGTCCCCAGACCCAATCCATCACTTCATGGAAGTCCATCCAGGAATCCAGCAGCACGGAGACGGTCTGGCAGGCCTTCCTGGCAAGGTGAGGGTGGAAAAATAATTTAGCCATTGATGTCAAAGGAATACAGGGGCTCAGAATGACTCTGGTAATAAGTTAGGAAACCTAAGATTTCCATTTCAGTTTCGCAAGTTGGGAGTAAGCTCCCTTCTCCATGCCAAAGTCCTATTTCTTGCCCCTGTCAATCAACGTCACTTCGGTTGAATGTAAGCCATGTGGGTGTCATCGGGACCTCTATTATAAACAGAATGTCAAGGAGACAATTCTGTTTGGGGTTTTAATGTACACAGTATATGCTTTTGTGCAAAGTGACCCTGTTGTGGTGTGTAAGAAGGGAAATTTGGTTTTTGATCTCTAGCTCACTCAGTGTCAGAAGTAAATGGTGCAATTGCAGTAATAAACATTACAATTAACGTGGGGATAATTTCTGATGCTGATGTTCCATTCACCTCACAATGCCACAGGCCACCACAGGCCACCACGGGCCCTGTCCAACAGGAAGAGGAGCATATTTGGTTTCCCCAGAGTAGCTTAGATCATAGTGAAAAGGTGCTTAGTTCACCATATTGGGTTTTGAGAGCCTCTTCTTGACCATGGAATGCCAGAAAGCCTTCAATCATCCTTTCCTGAGGAGGGTGGATTGCTTGAGGTCAGGAATTCAAGACTAGCCTGAGCAAGAGTGAGAGTCCATCTCTACCAAAAATAAAAAATAGAAACATTATCTGGGTGTTGTGCTGGGCGCCTATACTCCCAGCTACTCAGGAGGCTGAGGCAGGAGGACCTAGCTAAATCAGTACTGATTCATGAAAGGCAGCACCCACATACGCAGTTATTTCTTCACCTGCCCCATTTCCAGAACCGAGGTAGGCCCCTTAGAGTAAAGAATACGGAGTGCGCCTGGTCATCCTTGGAGACCTGATTCAACCCACGGCGAAGATGTCACAGAGTGAGCGGGAGGTGTCAGCTTTTCTAGGTGATGCCACTTACTTTTCTTTTTTTTAAATCAATGTATTTACCTAATTTGTTAACTGTATGTTGCCTGAGCATCTTTCAAAAATAAAATCAACGATAAGAGATCGTGCACTGAATAGTCTGGCTCCCGCCCGGACAGGTTCTCAGTGGGTCCGTCTGGGGAATCTTCCTGCGGTCCCGTCTGCATGTCCTTGAACCCGGGACCATCTGGGAAATCTTCCCACGGTCCCTTCTCGTGTCCTTGTGCAGACTACATGCATGTGTAAATTACATACATGCATGTGTAATTACACACATAAGCGTGTGTGTGTTCACAAGAGACCTGTCCTCCTGTGCACTCAGTTTGACCCTTTCTTTCATATTCGTATTTTGGAGTCTTCCGCAAGTACGGGACAGTGACGTCATTCTCTTTCACGGTTGAGAATTTGTAATTTAACCAGTATCTTCTAAATGGAAGTTAAGTCACCCAAAGTGTCTATAACTGTACATTTTCCCATATTTTGTATAATTTATACTTGCATAATTTTGGCAGCTGTTGCTAAGTTACTTTACATAAATGTTTATCAATTGACATCAGGCCAATAGGGGTAGAAACACCTGTTTCGTCACAGCCTCTCCAATAAGGTAGTATTGATCTTTTATTGGATTATGGATCTTTTCCTTGATAATTTCTAGGCCGTCTTGACATACTAGGGAGATAAGCTTTTTTATTTCTGTAATAAGCATTGTGCAGTGTTTTCTGTTTTGTTGTTTACTTTAGGTAAAATAAAGAATTGTTTTATTTATTTATTTATTTATTTATTGAGACAGAGTTTCAGTTTGTCACCCTCTGCAGAGTGCCATGGCGTCACAGCTCACAGCAACCTCCAGCTCTTGGGCTTAGGTGATTCTCTTGCCTCAGCCTCCTGAGTAGCTGGGACTACAGGCGCCCGCCACAACACCCGCCTATTCTTTTGTTGTTGCAGTTCAGCCCGGGCCGGGTTCCAACCCGCCAGCCAACCTTGGTATATGGGGCTGGCGCCCTACTCACTGAGCCACAGGTGCCGCCCAGAATTGTTTTATTTTTGCCATGCAGAACTACCTTTTTTTCTCTTCTATGTGATCTAATTAACTTATTAATATTCATTTGATGAATTCCAGATCTTGCATCACAGTTACAAAGGTCTTCTCTACTCTGAGATTCTCAGTGAATTTTGCCACATTTTCTTCTATGACATCTGTGGTTTTAGTTGTACATTTAAATTACTGGTCCATTCTGGTACACGATGTATGAGGTATGAATTCAACTTCGTATTTTTCCAGATGGTTACCCAGATGTTCCAACATTACTAAATGAAAAGTCATCATTTGTCATTACTTTAAGATGTAACTTAGACTGTTTCATCCACTTCATTGATCTTTCTGTCTGCTCATGTGCCAGTACCACAGTTTAATTATTGTAGTTTTAGAAACAGGCTATATTATCTGAAAAGAACAATCCATCATTATTGCTATTTCCTTTAACATTCTCCTGGATTTTCTTTTGTGCATTTCTTTTGTTCTCGTTTGAACATTAGAATCACTTTTAAAGTAAAAAAAAAATTATTGAGACAATTTCAGGACTATGTTAAACATATAAATTAATTCAGTGTGCACTGATGTTTTATGACTATTGAGATTCCCTGTTCAAGAAGACGGTATGCCTTTGTATTTGTTCTTGTCTTTTTGTGCCCTGTAGGAGTATTTTATATATATATATTTGTTGGTATAGGGAATGGAATCTTCTAACTCCTAAATTTGTGGATTACCTATTACATATCAGTGCAGTAGTTAATACTGAGTATCACACAGAACAAAAAAGAAAAGATCCCTGACCTCACGATGCCCACCGCAGCAGTAGAGCTGAACATAACATAAATGATCACTTCAGTTACTTTGGACCATGTAAGTACCATAGTAAGAAAGCCCATGACAGGAGCTGTGACCGAGTGTAAATAGAAACACAATCTGGGCTGCAGGGTTCTAAGAGATTTCTCTGAATGTTCTTTTAAGGTTAAAGAGATGTGGTCCAACCTGTATAATTACGAAAGCTTAAATAACTGCCTGGGATCCTCTTGTGCTGAGTCAGCAAGGACATGCCTGATTGTGCACCTGGATGTATTGAGTCTGAGTCCTTGAAATACTGATGCATCCAGAGAGAAAGCCCCGTGGTAGTGTCAGCGCTCTTCAATGTGCAGATTCCAGAAATGATCCAGGGAGACTTCAGAAAGTCCATGGAAAAGTGGAAATAAAAATATAAATATATAAAATATAAAATTTATTCCTCAACACAAGACCCACCAAATTCAAGACACTTTTGTAAGTGACATACCTGCCATTTTTCTCTCCCCAAAGGACTGAGGGTTCCGGAAATTTAACTCAGTGGAGTCCTTTTTATATTACTAATGGAAGGAAAATGGTTATCGTTTCTGAATTTTTAAGATTAGGAAACAAAAAGAAGTCAGAAGGAGCTACCTCAGGACTGTAAGGTAAACACCTAATGATTTCTGGTGGAACCTCACAAAATTGCCCTTGTTTGTGAGAGGAGTTAACAGGAGCATTGTTATGGTGGGGAAGGGCACTCTGGGGAGACTTTCCTGGTAGGAAGGGCTCTCTAGCAACACTTTCCTAGCCATTTTTCTGCTGAGCTTTGCCTTTCTCAAAACATTCTTATAATAAGCAGATGTTATTGATCTCTGCCATCCAGAAAGCCAATGAACGGACTGCCTTGAGCACCCAAAAGGATTGCCATGATCTCTGCCCTTGACCTCTTGGGAGCCGCTGCTTTGATTGTACTTTATCTTTAGGGTCATGCAGGTAGAGCCGTGTCTCATCTTCCATTAAATTCTCTGAAGACAAACACTTCAGGATCTCAATCCCACTTGTTTAAAATTTTCATTGAAAGCTCTGCTGTCATCTGAAGCTGGTCTAGACACAGTGGTTTTGATGCCCCCTGAGTGGGAAGTTTGCACAGCTTTAATTTCTCTGTCAGAACTGTGTAAGCTAAACCAGTTGAGATGCCTGTGGCATTGTTAATCACCAATCCTCTCCAGTTAGAGCACAAATAATATAAATATTTCTCTTCATAAATTTATGTGGATGGTCTGTCACTGTGACCCTCACTTTCAACGTTGTCTTACCCCTTTTTAAAATGAATTATCCATTTATAAACTGCTGATTTCTGGGGGCCATTGTACCCACTAACTTTTCATAAAGCATCAGCAATTTCATCATTCTTTCACTGAAGTTTCACCATAAACTTGATGTTTGTACTTGTTCCAGTTTCAGCAGAATTCATGTGATTTTGACAGAGGCTCTTTCCAACTGATGTTTTGTCCTTCATGCCTCAAATTAGATCCTGTTTAGACATGTTACTATAAGTTAGTATGACTTTATTTTGGTGTAAAAAATTTTGAAATCCATGCATAGTTTTTCACAATACCATTTTCCATTAATATTTTGAAATCTCAGTTTTTACCATCGTTGCCAGATAAACTACATACTTGCACAAAGAATTATATTTTGTTTATATGAAATTCAAACTTAACAAATGTCTGGTATGTTTTATTTCCTAACTCTGATAACCTTAAACCTTATCAATAAGACAAGTAAAAATAAGCAAGAGCACACATTAAATAGAATAAAAGCAAAGATATTTTATAGAAAACAGTAAAAAGGCATGAGTTTTAAATTAAAAATAGGAAAACTTAAGCATGGCCTCTTTGCAAAATATCTTCTGATTTCTGAGTAATACCTGTTAATTGTTTTCCTGTGCTGTTAGAGACATTTACACACACACACACAAAAAATTCAGTAACAGTGAACACCTTTAAAAGGGATCCCTAAGGTTTGGCTTTGACTTGTTTTGTTTTGTCTTCACAAAAGCATTAGGATTGGGTACAAATATCCCATAAGGAAATAGAGGACAAATTTTAAAGTAAATAAGTAAAAACACACCAAGTTTATAAATTTGCCCAAAACAGGTTCTTCTGGATAGAAATCCAAGCCCATCAACAAGACTGGACTGACACGGAGGGAAAGGCAGGAGGATGAGCTATTCTGAGAGCCTGAAAGATTTCCTCTAAGGACACAGCTTCTCCCTGATGCGTGAAGAGCTCCTGAAAAACGGAGCCATGGACGAGGCTGTGTTTGCAAAGGAGCCCACCCAGAAGACCCGAGGTGAGCAAGGGAAACTGGTGGAGCAGAGAGTGAAGTGGAGGACAGCAGGGAAGTAGACACCTGCTGGGTGAGAAAGGGGCTCAGGAAGCAGAGCGGCCCCCACGAGAGTCTGTGGGCAGCGGCACCTGCACGGCCCACAGCGCCCTCTGTAGAGGTGGGCGAGGAGGGACAAACTCAGACCACGTGAGTTAAAGATGGCCTCCACTATGGAAAATCTGAATTAGAGGACCATTTTAAATAAAATGCAATTTTTATGTTCTCAATTGTATTCAATAACATGAATTTCTCTAGATCTGCAAAATAATCTATTGCTTCACACAGCAATATCATATTTACCCTGCTAATTTACCTAACATTCTTCATAGAGAAGGCAAAAATTAGCTGTAGCCCAGCCTTTGGAAATAGCAACTGTTTTTATTGGTGCCGTGCCGTGAAGGAGTTTCCCACTGCACTCTGCTCTCTTGCTCTCCCTCTTTCATTCTAAAATTTGGCTACTTCTAAGCCTGTCACCCTCTTCTACAGTCACGGTGCCTGTGTTTGAGCTGCCCTAGGACAGAGCTGGACCTCAAGTTCTCTAAAGAAGGGGAAGGACTAGTGCCCAACATGAAATCACAGCCCAGATACATCAGGCTCTGCTGTCTCCCCCTGGCTACTAGGAATTGAAGTTCCCTCTGAATGGGGGTGACTTCCCCAGATGTCATCATTCCTCCAGAATTCCCCAAACTCAGGTGCTCCTTTGATTCAGGGAGTTCAGGAGGTTGGTATTTTTGAAGCACCTCTCAGAAGTGGGAATCCTTCCTTGTTCACCTCCTTCCAGCCAGAATTAGGGAACCCAGATAGGCAGTGCAGACTGAGCAGGGACACTGGAGCCACAGGCCAGCAGATAAGAGGCCTCAGTGTCCCATCTCCGTCATGTAGGACCATCTGGGACACGCCGCTGAGGAGGAAGGCAGAGCACTCCCGGCCCATGTGAGAAGGTGCACTAAAGGGGCAAGTGACGTCTGCCCCGGTGCAGTGGACATCACAGAATGTGGGCTGGTTGTGTCCCTTACAGGTCACCACCATCCCACGAGTTACCTCCGAAAGCTCCGTGCTGAGTGTCTAGGACCTGCTTGTAGGACCTGCACATTAGCAGACAACAGGAGCTCTGTCTTCATGGGAGGGTCTCCACTGAGCTCAGAAGAGGCCCGACTGGGGAGAAGCGTCTTACCTGGGGACGTATCTAGAGAGGAATGCTTGATTAGAAGAGAAAAAAAGCCTTATTTATCACTCCCTAATGGTCAGAAGAAGAAAATTAGGAGAAGGGCGAATTTTTTTTTTTTAGTTGCTAAAATTAAAGAAGCTTGCAACAAGCTGAAAGTCTTAAATGCTGTTGCAGTTTGTGACAATTATGTGGGGCTGCTGCAGTTTGTGACAATGATGTGGGAAAATCCACAAAGAAGAACCCAGGAATTCCAGGTGTCAGCTGTGGCCGCCATTTCGAAGAACTGCACAGACAGTCGCATCCCCGGCCGGTCCCCTGAATGGTGGTTCCATGTCTTCTTGGAGCTGGTCCTTTTTAATGGAACATAGTATTTAATAAAATAATTAATAAAAATGCTGGCATTTATCTTTCAACTGGCAACCCTTAACAAAGAGAGGTACTTATCCTTGGGCACCAGCTGCTAATTTGGGGCCGGGGCCTGCACCGGTGAGTGGTCAGGCGCCATCCGGGACCTCAGCATGAGGCGGACAGGGTTCAGTGACACCGCTTGGGCTCTGACACCACAGTGCCAGACAGACGGTGGCCCGATGTCCCCACCATGTGGCATCAGCAGCAGGAGGACAACTGACAGTCACCAGTCTTTTTGATGGGCTGTGGCAGCTGTGTACTCTGCTCTCAGGAATCACGTCAGCTCTAACCCGTGATGTAAAAGAAAACAAAGCGCTGGCTGTCTTATTCCTGGTGAGTTCTCGTTTGTTCTGTCGGCTCCTTTTCGAATTCCAACACGCTTTGGAGTGTGCGGCAGGAGAGGGAAGCAAGAGAAAGAGACAGATTTTCCCCAAGACGCTGGGAGCCGTTGTTCCTGAGTCCACCCTGTGATGACAGAAGCGAGTCCAAGTCCCCGGGGAAGGTGCGCTGGAGCCCCGCGGCAGGACCAGGCTCCCGGTGCGAGCAGGCTCTCCTGGGATCCAGCTCCGTAAGCTTGAGAGAGGTGGGAGGGAAAACATCACAAGGTCAAAGAAGGGTGAACGAGAGAGAGGACAGGGTCGCAAACCCAGAAACGTGTCTGTTTCCCAGGGGTGCTCTAGGCCTGTTGAGACATTCCAGGTGCCTGGGTTTTGCATTTATCTTGAAAGCACAACTTTCCAAATTTATAGGGAAAAAATTTAGCATAAATACTTCCTTTTTCTGAACTCTGAGTTCTTTAGGCTTTCTTCATTAATTGTGTACCCTGGAGTCTAATAGTATCAAATGCCGCTTCAAATCAGAAAAGTGGGAGCCTCTGTCAACATCTACCACCCTCTGCACAGCCAGACCTCTACTGTGTATGACACCTAACACCCCCCGATCTGCCTCCTCTACCCCCAAATCAGATATCTGAGCCTGAACTTGATCCCACAGAACATTAAACACTGGCAGCTTCAAAGATTTGCTGAGGATTTTATGCAGCCACTACTTACAGGCTAGGCTTCCTTTGCCAGTTTGTAGAATGTGTTGCAATATTGCATCCCAAGTCCAACCAGGAGGTGTGAGAAGGCACACATTACAGTCCTGCCCATAGTGCATGCTCGTGGGGGGAGTGACCAACACAACACTGAAGGCACTACAAAAATGCCAAGGTAGCTTGACAAGTCACAGTATAATCAGTTTTCTAATTTGAGGCAGAAGCCTTTTTTGTCCTTAGCAGAGTCTGTCTTCTTGTAGACTTGGTGAAAAAACAAACACCATCCTGCGTGGCGTGTGACACTCCAGTGCTAGTCGACCTCAGCAGTCTCAGTGCACGGCCTCTGTGTGCGACTGGCCAATTCCACAGCACCAAGGTCAGGGTTTGAACGTGGTTGGGCAGGTATGAGCGGCCACACCCACCCCCACCCGCCATGTCCCTCTCTTCTAACCAGCTGCATCTCGCTGTGTCAGGAATGAGACAGTTCTTGGAATAAAACACAAATAGAATTAGAACAGTATCAGTGACTGCATATATATGAGCTGAACTCAGGGAGACAAGTGACAACCTGACAGCAACGGCCTGGTGGGGAGGCCCAGGCACCTGAGGGTACTCCTGTTGCAGGGAAGGGAACTCATACATGAACTGCCTACAAGGGAGCCCACAGGAACAGGGCAGGGCAGTGGGACACCAGGCCAAGAGCCTTGCGTAGGGCTCTGAAGATGGGAAAACATGTCCACTAAAGGGGTGGCCTCTGCTCTATGCAGTAACACCATTGTGACTTCTAAATGGACACCCAGACAGAAGCCTTTCCTCTTTCCACGCTCAGTGACCTCCTGAAGCAGAAAGCAGGGATTCTTGCCCTGTGGTCGGGGCTCCACACAGCAGAGCTGCAGGTACCCCTGGCAGCAGACGTCAGGATTAGCTCACGCTGAAAGCATCCTCTGAGCCATGGTCAGAAATATGGCAGCAGAGAGGGACCAGCCAGACCAACTCAGTAGGCACTAGGACAGCTCTTAGAGAGAACCCCAGGAATACTTTGTTCTCATGTAATTGAATCCATTGGGTTGCAAGCATCAGAAATCCAAGTGGTTTAAGGCAAGCAAAGAAATGTATGAGCTCATGAGAAATCAGAAAGGGTGGTGCCAACCTCCACTCAACTGGATGCAAGCTTCCCATCACCATCATCAAGAGCTCGTGTGCTCTCTCCTCCTCTCTCGTCCTCTCAGCTCTGCTTTTTATCACAGTCTTTCCAAGACAGCAAAATACCCATTGTGCTCCCAACATCTTTGTGTTGGGTCCTAAAGGAAACAGTGTCCTGGTGTGCACATCTATAGAGGATTGAACATCACGCCTACTATAACCAATTCACCAATCAATTCATCAATTTCAGAACTCATCTGAGGAATTACTGAGAACAAGACAATTTCCTGGCAATCCTTGAAATCTCTTGTGACTCGGAAGGCAAGCCACCAAGTAACTCAGTAATCCCAGAGGAGCAAAAATCAGTCCTGTGGTAGAAAGGCTGATGTTAAACCTTAAACATTTTATGGCAGTTCCTTGGAGGATTAGCGGAGAATAATTACATGTAGTCTTTTTGGAGATCATTTCCTTGAGCACATACTCTCTTGGCACCTATGAGATCATTTCCCTGAGCACACAGCCCCTGCATGTCTTTTGCTTAGTAATCTTTCTGCCCATTATGTATCTTCTCAATAAAAGAACTCTGTGAGAAGTGCTCAGGGCTCTCCCTACACCTCTTACAGTTTGTACTCTCAATCCATATCTCGTGTGATCATTTATGCAGTCACGACACACAATTGTCAGAAGGACTCAAACACATCTGGCCTGTGCCATCCGCCTATCCCAGGACCCACTATCGTGCCCAGGGATTTGAAGTTCTCTTATTTTCCATCTGATTCATGGCACCTACCCCAGGATGAGAAGCAGTGGATGCCTGCTGGCTGACAGTGCCCAGAACAGGAAGAGCCACTTCCCCAAAGAAAGAAAAAATAAGACCAAAAAGGTACAAATAGCCTCTATACCTTCCATATAGGCAGACTAGGGCTGGGAGCTAAACAATTTCAAAATTTCTAGGGGAATTCTAGGAAGACGGCCAACTGGTAGGAACCCTCAGCAGAGGCTCCTAAGCAGAGGAAGAAAAACTGGATGGAATTGGACTCAATGAAGCCAAAGGTGGAGGGTAGTAAGCCAAGAAAGAAGTTGGGCAAGCTGTAACTACAAGGAAGAGCATTCAAGAAAACAAATTTCAGGTACAAAGCCTATCAACTAGAGGACAGGAGACTCCTCCCCCAAGCAGGAGGCCTGCCATAGGCCATCTGTGAACAATCAGGGAACAAAAGATATCTGATTTTACCTCGTTGAAGAGAGCTGCAAAACTCCAGGTCTCTTTCTCTAGGGAGGTCCCGCTTATGAACCTAGACACCACCCCACCAGGCATAAAATTGAACAAATATTTTCTCCCACAAGTCCAAACTCCCAGTCCACCCTTACCCCTTGCATGGCAGTCTGAAGTTCTACCCACTGCAGAGCACAGAGTGTTTGGTCTTGTCCTGAGAGATCTGGGCATTCTGACCACCAACCATCAGGACAGAATCTGTGACTAATGGGGAAGAAAGAGGGTATGGAAAGAAAGGGACACTTGGTGGGAGGAGGAGCAGTCCCCTGGTTATGACTATGCCCGGCCAGTGGTGGTGTTAACCCTTGGTTTGGGCTGTGTCTGGTGGGACGTGGTGCAGAGCCCCTGGCTCTGACTACACCCACAGCAGGAGAGTGGTTGCCCCATGTGGACTGAGTTCAGCAGACAGGACTGGCTCCCAGCCCCTGCTGGACCTGTGAGCACAGGCTTGCTAGGCATGGACTGAGACCTGAGAGCAAGGGCACGGTCCCCTGATTCCAATAGAACCCTTGAACAGTGGCTTGCTGGGTGTGAACCAAGACCTGAGGGCTAGGGCATGGTACCCTGTCTCCAGCGGGGCTGGTGAGCAGAGGCTTATAGGGTGAGGACTGAGACCTACGGGTGGGGTGCAGTGTCCTGACTCTAAAAAAGCCTATAAACAGAGGCTTTCCAGGTAGTGGACTGAGACTGGCAGGCGGGGGAAACTGATCTGGCAAGCAGAGGCTAGCTAGGTGTGGACTGAGACCAGTGGGCAGGGGCATGGCCCCTGGCTTCAACTGGGCCTATGAGCAGAAAAGAGGACAACAGTGTGGACTAAGTCTGGTGGGAAGGAATGTGGATCCCTGGCTCCAATTGTGCTGGTGGAGACCCTTGAACCACTCTCTCTTGAGCAGTGTTTGCACTGCCTGAGACAATTTAATTGGAACCTGTGTCTGGGGCTGCCCACCAAGGACATTCTGAGGGTAAGTTTTGAAGTTCTGTAAAGGAAAAGAACTGAAGGGTGGGGGCTGGACACCACAGCTGTTTGTGTCTCTTCACAGTCGAGATTTAAACCTAATACTGTGGCTTCTTAGGGTAGGGTAGAGGTTGGCTGATATCAAAACAGAGCTAGCTTGTGCTATCTCACCAACTAGGTCCTCAGAATCTCCAGCCAAAACTCTGAAAGGGGCCTTTGTAAGGTTTTAGGAGATAAGCCTCAATTACAAAGCCTGGAGCTTTGGTAAGTGATTATTTCTATGACCTGGAAACCCCAATTCAATCTCACCCTACCAGTTCTAATAATCAAACAGTGGAAAATAAACATGGTGCAGACCCAACAGAAGAAATCTGGCAACATGAATAACCAGAGTAGATCAACACCCCCCACAAGAAATGACAAAGGAGATACAAGTGAAGATGCCATGCATAGACAAACGGCAGCAATGTCAAAAATCAAATTCAGAAGATGGATTGCAAATAAGACAAATAGAATGGAAGAAAAGATTGAAATTGAATTCCAATGAGTAGTTCTAAAGGTGTCTCAAGAAATTAATGAATTCAAAGCACAAGTCACCAAAGATATGGACATAATGAGAAAAGAAATAGCAGAGCTCAAGGAAATGAAAAAGTTAGTTGAGGAGCTACAAAGCACAGTAGAATCCCTCAGTAATAGAGTTGACCAGGCAGAAGAAAGGATCTCTGAAACTGAGGACAAAGCTTTTGAACATTCCCAAACACTCAAAGAAGCAGACAAATGGAGAGCAAAAACTGATCATTCCCTGAGAGAGTTGTGGGATCACTCTAAAAGATTAAACATTCATCTTATACAAATTCCTGAAGAGGATGGTCCTAAAGGTGCAGATGCTCTACTCCAAGAGATTTTGGAGGAGAATTTTCCAAATATTGCAAGAGATACAGAACTTCAGATAGCAGACAATTTCAGAACCCCTGCAAGACTCAATCCAAATAAAGCATCTCCTAGGCACATTGCGATTAACTTTGTCAAAGTTAAGATGAAGGAGAAAATTCTGCAAGCAGCCAGACGTAAGAAAAGCATCACCTACAAAAGGGGAAATATCAGAATGACTGTAGATCTCTTAGCCGAAACATTTCAAGCCAGAAG
>CAUYRH010058120.1:0-19360 GCA_963574655.1 Perodicticus potto
TGCAACCAAAAAATGGCCGGGCGTTGTGGCGGGTGCCTGTAGTCCCAGCTACTTGGGAGGCAGAGGCAGGAGACTCGCTTGAGCCCAGGAATTGGAGGTTGCTGTGAGCTGTGATGCCACAGCACTCTAACCAGGGTGACAGCTTGAGGCTCTGTCTCAAAAAAAAAAAAAAAAGAAATGCATCTTTACCAGTCAGTAGGAAAATGCAAATGAAAGCCAAAATTGCGGTACTACCATGTACCCATCTGAATGGCTAAAAGAGAAAGATTTACTGTGAATAATTAAGTTATCAGCAAGGATACAGAGCACCTTGAACTCTCACACACTGCTGAAGGAACAGCTTTGAGAAACTATTTGGGAATACAATAGTGACTATACCAATGTTGTAACTCAATTAATTCCATTTCTGGACGTAGGCTCAATAGAAATTCATACCAAAGACATATATAAGAACGTTCATAGCTGTGCTCTTCATGCTAGCTCTAAACTACAGATGCCCAGATGTCTGGCTGGCTCATGGTCTTTACCATACTAACAATAGGGGGTTGATATTGGATTCTAAGTTTGCCTTAATGAGACTTGTAAATTATCTGCATCCTTCTTGGAAAGGTACAAAAATACTGTAAAAATATATAGTTATTAACATTTCAGATATTAAAATATCTCATAAGTTGACACTTCATTTTCAAGAGAATTAGATGCAGCTCTATTATTTCAGCCCTGAGATGCATAATCTATAAGCTTTACAAACCACTTTAATGCAAAAATCTCAATATGAACAAGAAAAAAAAAGGTATCAAGAAAGAAAACTTTAATTTTTCCAACAAAAGCGTGCGGAAAAGATGACACTGCTAGAACACTAATTTAAAACATGGCAACATAAGACAAAGAGCAGGCTTTGGAGTAAAATTAATCTGGGTTTGAACTTCAGCTTTTAAGTTACTAGGTAAGTGACTCTGGAAAAGTTATCCAGTGTCCTCATTTGTGTGGTGGAGGTAGAAATCCCTGTCTTGGCACTGCGTGCATGGATCCCAAGGTAATCCACACATACGAGGCACCAAGCACGGTGTGCACAGGCAGTGAGCACTCAAATCTACGTGGTGTGGTATCACTCACACATTCACTCAGTATTTACTGAGTGCCACCGCTGGCCAGCTCATATGTCAGGTACTGTTTTGTATTAGGCCTGCTAGCGCAAAGCCTTATGAAATAAGTGTTAATACTGTAAACATCTTAACCATTAGAAGAGACCTCAGAAATCATCTTGCTGAAGGACCTCCTCAGGATCGGAAACTTGTTGAGGGGGGAGCGCGTCACGATCCGTGTGGCCATCTGCCCCACATCCCCGCAAAGAATCACGTATTTGATGAGAAAGATGTGTGGTAAGACAACAATGGAGGCAGAAAGAGGGTGGCTTTTCTAAAAAAATTACTTAATCCAACTTCCTTTTACTAGTGAGGAAGATACCAAAATCCCCCAAAACTTACCTAATTCCTGGTCTAATATTTTCTTTCTTTCTTTCTCTGAAAGCTGCCCTTTGCCTGGGGCCCTGAAAAATCTGTTTAGTTTTTAAGCAAACTCTTTTGTCAGAAAGTTATAATTTAAAGAATTAGATAAAAATAAAATTTTTTTCAGTCTTTTACAAGTTTTTAAAGATTCATTCGATAGTTTAGTACTGGAAGTATCTAATAACAAGATACTACTAGTTCAGAGCAGGCAATTGGTTTTGGGACAGGTGAAACACTCCAACACTGAGACTCCTTTAGAGCACCCAGGGAAACCTGTACCTACCAGCATCATTATCCATTAGATGTTTATCAGCAAGGACTCATACACAGAATATTCTCAACACAAATGTGACTGCCATTTTACAATGATCCCTGAAAAATTAATGAGGAGATCTACTTTCAAAAGGTCAAGCATTCATTGTATGAAAATAAAACAGGAATTGAACAGAGAAATAATGTTTTCCTGTCACCCCATCTTCACAGCAGTGTCAGAGTCTGTATTTTCATATTCAAACAAGATCATACCATACTAAGCCTTTATTAGCTCTTCATGGTGACCAATGACATTCTGATTCAAGGTTTTCACAGCCAAGGAAATAAAGAAAGCAGAACCCTGCCTGCCTTTCAGCTCATTCCCCGCTTAGTGGGCAGCAATGTACCAGGGCTAGCAGCAGAGCAGCCTTACCACCAGCCTTGAGGCCAGATCCAAGCGGCCCAGCTTTTCAAGGAGGTCAAAGATGAGGCCTGTCTGGAACAGGGCTTCAGTGATGGGTGCAGTATCATTTTCACTTCGAAGATAATCGATCAAATCAAAGGCCCTCTGGAGAGGCACTCTGCCTAGGCTAATGGATAAAAGAACAGAAGGGTGAATATGCAGAAAACTACCCAGAGTGAGATTTTACAGCTGGATGGTAACTCTGGAAGACCAAAAATTTAAGCTTAGAGTAGCATTCTGTAAAGTTAGACTAAATCTTGTATCTGATGAAGTTTATGTGGCCCAAGGTAAAAGATGCATTTTAAGACAAAGCTAAACCTCAACAAAGTTCATTTTTATGCCTTATGTTTTTCTCTAAATTGCTACTAACTCAGCTAAAGTATTACAATTACAGTGTCTTGGGTGAGAAAAGGTAAAAGTACTAATTTTATTTATTTGTTAATTACTCATATTTACCAGGAAAAAGGGTATAGCATAGAGAAAATCTGAATCAGAAAAAAAAATTGTTGGTTGTATGAGAATTTGCCCAACTTGTTAAGGCAAAGTGAATTTATATAAAGTATATTTAAATTAACCGTTTATAAAAATAATAGCAGTGAGTGGCGGCGCCTGTAGCTCAAAGGAGTAGGGCGCCACTCCATATGCCAGAGGTGGTGGGTCCAAACCCAGGCTCAGCCAAAAAAAAAAAAAAAAAATAGCAATGATGGCTGAGATGATATAAGAAGGTCATGTCATAAAAAATTAACCAAATGGGTTCAAGAAGGTCAGACAGAATATGCTTGAGTCTTCCTTGCGTTTCTAAGCTCATCGTTAATCCAAATTGGTTATATTCTATCTTCACATTAGGTCCCTGTTATTCTCGACTTTGGGATTGCAGAAGATGTGAGGTGATTAAAAAGCCAAGTGGCACACAGACAAGGAAGCTCCAGCCAGTGACACAACCTCACAACCAACAGGTCAGCATGAAACCTCATGCTGACACCAGGTGCCGCTTGGAAAGAATTCTCTTGTGAAATAAGAGAAAACCAAACTCCTTTATCAATTTATTCAGGAAAATATATATCCTGTGTTTTTGGTATCTAGTCCCAAATTATTATTAAATATCTTGTCTTACGTTACTTAATTGTTCAATGTTTGTAGCTGATGTTTCTACATTGGTTATGAAGTCCCTGGAGGCAAAGAGCATGTCTTATATTTTCCTGATCCTCCAGAATGAATAGGGCATCAACACGTGCTAGTTCTTTCAAACTATTTTTCATAAATGTTCTTCACCTCAACAGACTTTTAAAAGCAAAGCAAAACAAAACAAAACAAAGCTGAGCCAAGTTTATCCTACCCTGCAAGTTCAAAGATGTTGTTTATGAGGTTGGCTCGGTCCTTGTCGCTCAGAACGTGAGGGTTCACTCTCAGCTGTGTCATCAGTGCCTCCCAGTCATCGCTGGCATAATGCACGAGGTAGTAACCGTTCATGTCTGCGTTGACTTTGACCCACTGCACGTCCTCTGTAAGGTTGATGATGCCTTACAGAGACCAAAATAGGACAGATAAGAAAGAAGACAATAGGGTAAGAAAAAAAACGAGATGAGTGGTTTGATTGAAAGTTAAGATGGGTTATTTGCCTCCCAATGCAGTTATTGTGCAAGTGTCACCACTGTCACTTAACAATTATTTATTTACTGTGCATGGATGGCTCTAGGCTGGATGCTGGAAATCGGACTGTGAACAAAGCAGAAAATATGTATCACTAAGAGCTATTGACAGAAAAAGAAAATACAGCATTCAACAGAAACACACAGAAAAAATGCTTCATTTCCCAAGATCAGGAGAGGCTTCTTGAAAAATATGACATTCAGGCACAGTGGTTCCCACCTGTAATCCTAGCACTCTGGAGGCTGGCAGGAGGATCACTTGAGCCCAGGAATTTGAGGTTGCAGTGAGCTACAAGGATGTCACTGCACTCTAACCAGGGTGACAGAGCGAGACTCTGTAAAAAAAACAGAAATGACATCCAAGTTGTCATTTCTTTCTCTTTTTATTTTCATTGCTGTTTTTAGAAGAGATGGGGGTCTTGCTATGCTGCCCAGGCTGACTCTAACTCCTGGCTTCAAGTCATCTTCCTGACTTAGCCTCCGGAGTCACTGGAACCACTAAGTTGTCTTTCCTCTAAGAGACCTCAGAATATATGGGTATTAGCCAAGTGAGGAATGTAGAGCCAAGACCAAGTGCTCAAGGCCCAGAGAGAGTGTGCATGGCGCCCACACACTAGACTGGCTGCCCACCCTGAGCTCATCAAGGCTGGAAAGGGCAGGAGAGAAGGAGACAGGGAGACAGCATACAGGGCAGGGTATCAGGAACATGGCACAGACCACGGACATCATGTGCCAGCTCAGTCAGCATCATTGTCGTGTTAGTGAAGGAATAACAAACAAAGCCATTTGGAAAAGTCACACAATTCAAAGTCAGCAAAATAAACATTAGGGAAGGCTTGCAGTTTCATTAGGGACAAATAAGAAACAACTGAGCTAACATAATAGAAAAGTGATAAGCACTTTTCAGGTCCCTGTTATTACACATATAAATGCTGAGGGCACTGTTCGAAATGGCTGTGGAATTATTTAAACTAATGTATAAATAACAAAGAGCTATTCGACTACAAAACATATATAAATTTTAGAAATTCTCAAATTACTAATCAAGAAATGTACTTTGATAAAGTTGATGACAAAGATGTAGATTTAATATAATAGGGGCATGTTTCTAAGTGTCTGAGGCTTACTATTTATTAGAACATAAGCTCCATGAATTTACTGTTTGTTTATTGCCCCTAGAACAATGCACCTAGTAGGTGCTCAAAAAATACTTATTGAACTAGTGAATGAGCAAACAAATAAAGATTATATCATAAAAAAAGTTGAAAATCACATACATCCAAATAAAATTTGTAAGTATTTGTTTTCCCCTCCATTTAAAGTAATGAATGCTCTCTAAATTTTTAAAATTGCAAGAAAAAGAGTAAAGAAAATAATATAAACTTAGACAATGCCAGCATTTTATGTTTCTTGCAAGCTTTTTCTTAAACACGTTTTAGTTGATTAAATATTTTATATAGCAGGTCTATATGTAGTTTGTTTTATCATTTTTCACCTATCTGTTCCCAATCTCCTATTCTGAAATATTTAAGCTGTTTTAAAATGTTCGCTACCATAATAATTATGTAGCAAAGTTTTTGTATATAAAATGCTTTATAAACATGTTTTAAACCCAAGGGTTATATGTTAGTAACGGAAGCCTTACAATTTTGTCAATCACGAAAGCATGGATTATTCAAATTCATCAAATTCTCCTAGTATCTTTGTTACTCCAATTCTACTGATACTGTATACGACTTAATAAAATAAAATAAAATGAAAAGACATTCTGCTTATGTCTAAGTAGGACACATAAGCTAATAATTGTTTTCCATTAAAAATTACATGCTAGGGCAGCACCTGTGGCTCAAAGGAGTGGGGCGCCGCCTCCATATAATGGAGGTGGCGGGTTCAGACCCAACCCCAGCCAAAAACTGCAACAACAACAACCAAAAAAATCACATGCTAATTTCTGTTGATTGGGGAAGACCAACTGCATAGGGTGTGTCCTCCCTCCAGGCCAGTGAGTGGCATCAGGGAAACTCTCGACAGCAGCAGCAGCTGCCCTGAGTGGGAGCCACTTTAACAAGCCTGTGACTAATGAAATCTGCTTTGTCACTCTCCAGGTCACCAAACATAACCTCCTATAAAGGTTTCACCAAGAAAGAACCTTGGGAAAGAGGACCGCAGGCCCCATGCCCCCCTCAGCACCAGAGGAGCCAGGTACAACCAGTGTGGCGACTGCTGGATAGGTGGGTGTGAGGACACTGACACATGGTGTTCAGGCTGATGAGCAAGTTGCCAAGTTAAGAACCCAGCCAGGTCTGGGTGGTAGAGAGGGAGGATGCAGCTGGAAGCCCACATGAAATCATCACTGTCATCGAGATGACAGGACTGAAGCAGGGCAGCCAACTGCATAGAAGACTCATGCTAGTCCCTGTCAGTTCTCTTGAACATTAGACAAAGGACTTTAAAACCACAGGTATCAAAAAAATAATAGCTTCACACAGTTGGGAAGCAACTACATCCTACAGTTCAAATGTGGATGAGGCTACGTGCACATGTTCTTAATTTATCATTAAGATTATCAATTTATCATTAATAGATTGATGCTTCAATTTTCACAGCCCATTGTACAGTAAAAAAGAATGAGCAACTCCAATCTACAATGCCAAAAGCCCAGATGAAGTGATCTGATAGTGATTTTTTAAAAACATTTGTCAATGAGCAATGAAAACAAACCACTGTTTTACAAAGAAGCTTTAAAGTATTAAAACAGGGTACAGGGTACAGGCAGGTGAACCTCATATCCCATTCACAAGATCCCCTTCTGCAGGACCCCTTTATTCCTCTTTTATTTGACTGGGGGGGAAAAGGCAAGGGCAGAGAATGGCACATGGTAAATATTTTAATTACTATATTCCCTTCCTCCTCCTTTCTTTCCACCTGCCTTCCTCACCAGTGACCTGTTTTTTAGTTTCATAGCAGTGTTTCCAGGTACAGTAATATCCTTTCAGAAACAAATGTTTCAAGTTAGATTTAATACAAAGCCCTCCTATAGTTAAAGATATTAGGTGTAAGTAAGATGTGGATGGTGGGGTAGAAAGAGGGAAATTTTTTTAGTATAATTTCTTCAATAATTGCCCAGGAAAATGGCCCCTTCCAGCTCTTCTTACGCACAACAAATATTAATTGTTCAAAACTCTTGTCCATGTACAGAGGAAAAGGAACAATGATACTGATACTAAATATAAATCCCACGTAGGACTGAACTAAGGGTCTTATCCTGAAGACACATGAAAAAATACTGTGGACGTAACAAACCAGACAGCATCAGGATAACACTGCACTAATATACACGGCATAAAATAGTCCTGAAGTCACCCTCTTGGCCACATTTTTTTTTAGAGTAGAAAAATTGAAAATGTTATCAAAATAATAGTTCTTCTCACTGGGAGCAGTAGAAGCCAAAGAGACTCAACTGTCTTCAGGGTCAAACACTTTTGGTAAGGATGGGATGTTTTCAGTGTGGACTCTCAGACCCTGAACTACAGAAATGACACCAACAGCTATGTCACACTGTGGAGAGGCAGTGACAGGTGTAGCATCACGTGGGGCCCAGCTGCAGCTCCAGACTGGACCAGGTACACTACAGCACATTTTTACATCGTCCTTCATTAAGAATCTTTTCAAATGAAGGGAAACAGAAGATATCTTTTCATCAGCCTTTGCAAACGCTTTTCCTAGAATTTTTATAGTGATATTTGAAATCAAGTCACTTTATTATACACTAAAATTTATTCATTCAATAAATAATTGTGTGCCTACTGAGTACTAAGTTTGCAAAAGTGGTTCATCTAGCCACCATCCCATCCCTACCCTTGATGGCAGACACATATGATGCAGGGCTGGGGAGAAGAGAAGCAGCATTTACACTACGCTACAGGTGGGGAAGTAGAGAACATCTTCAGACATGTGAACGGGCCATCGTGGAGGACAGAGAGCCTTTCGAACAAGTAAAGGTTGAGCTGAGCTCTGAAGAATGAGTAGGAGCAGGTCAAGGCCAAGAGAGCAGGTGTTCTTCAAGGAGGGAAGCCAGCCCCAGCAAAGGCCCAGAGACAGGGGGTGGAGTTGGATGCTCGAGCTGCTGAACGTATTTCTGTGCAGTGAATGCCAGGTAAGGGCTATGCTGACTAAAGTAGCGAAATATGAGTTAGTCTATGAGGTTAAACTCTCAAAAAGAGTCTAATAACCTCACATGTAAACTGATGTAAAAAGAGATAATAAAAACAGATTTCTTGTCATCCAATTATTTCTCATATCATCAAAAACTAACATATTAGACTACGTACTAGCAGGAGATTTACAAAAATTTCCTTATTGGTCCCTGTCAAATTCTTCAGTCACATCTTCCTATGCTGTGGGCAGCAGGGAGCTTGCCTGCCTGTTCTCTTGCATCAAAGACTATCCCTCCAGGGCCCATGTGAGGTTAGAGTTTTATTTCATCAGAGCAATCCCCTGCCCCTCTAACTATGCTTTCAGAGAACGATGATGTCACCATCTGCTCCTAGGACTTTACGTCAGGAAATTGCTGTTGTCCCTAAAACACTCCACTGTGGTCACACCGCGATGAAACCGTCACATTCATGTATTCTGGGAACATATCAAGTGTTGGCCACACACAGGAAGGGCAATTAATTCTATGTATCAAGTCGCAGATGGTAAAGCAGTTTTCATTTTGATAAGCATTCCTAAGAAAAAGTTTATATAATAAAAAGAAAACATTTAAGACCCAAAATTTTTATTGAGGCGTTTTTTTCTTATAAAGATAAATGGTGAAGCAAGTAACAATAAGGGAAAATTAATACAAGTACCATATATGGTAACTTAAAAAAAATATGACAAGAGCCAGGCACAATGGTACACGCCTGTAATCCGAGCTACTCAGGAGTTTGAGGCCAGCTTGGGCAAAACAGCAAGAGTCTAGCTCTAAAATTAATAAATAAATGAACAAATGAATGAATGAATAAATAAATTTCTCAAAAAGAGAAAAGGCAAGATACAAAAAATACACATACACAATGATTTCAACTAAGTAAAAAAATTATTAAAAATGACTAGAAAATAATAATCATGACAGGCTAACAAAAATTTGTTCTCTATTTTCCAGATTTTATGTAATACAGTTATATTATGTTTAAAGATTTTTTTTCAGTGACAACATTAACAATGACAGTTGATGTTTATTTGGTACGCAACACACTGCTGTGGGTGTGCCATATAAATGAACCCAATTAACTTCACCACGGCTCCACAGAGTAAGTATCATCACTTTCCTCTCTATAGCTGAGGGAAGAAAGCTGGGAGAGGTGACATCACTCATCTAAAACCATACAAGTGGTCAGTGGCAGAGATGAGGACTTAACCAGACAGTCTGGCTACAAAATCTATTCTCTTGGCTCTAAGCTATACTCACCTCTCAAGAACATAGTCTTAAATACAGATCCAGATTCAAACAGAAACTTTCCCTTTGTCGCTGATCTACAATGAAGCATCACTAACTAATGGTTCCTACAGAACCCAAGAGCCTTTTATTTTTTCAGGGTTTACATTCAGAGGACATGTGGTGTGGCCTTCACAGGGATCTAACACACTGTCAGAAACCACATTTCGGTGGCTTTTTGTAGATACCTTGCAGTCAGCACCTTCACATTTTATCATCCCCACCTATCTGCTGTCAGAGTGTGTTTGGTCTATTTTCTCATTACCAAAAAATACATATTATGTCTGAAGGACATACCATAGTGACTATTCAGTCCAAGTTTAGGTCGCAAACCACCCTTTCTTATTGCATGAGCATTGCTAAGGGCAACTGTTATCACATTCAGACAGCAGAGGACACTTTAAGAAACTGTTCTACACTATTACTTCTCACTTTGTCACATAAAATACTTAACTAGGATATGAAAACACAGATATTTGTTATTTTCTACTGCCTGCATGTTGCCTGCAGCTTTTGGTTCCTTATTTTATGTGATTAAAGGCTGATGTTGTGCAGGACACGTGGAACTGCAGGACTGTAATTTGCGAGCGGTGTGAGACTCACAGCACACTCTGTAGTGTGATCTCCTATCTGCTCTTCAGTCAGATTTTTAATATTACCTAATTTCTTATCAGAAACATGTTAATTATAGTCAAACCTGATTTCTTGTCCAGTAATGATACCGATCGATGTTTTGAATAATTTCTTCCCTCAGTAATATAGGATAGCGGAATATGCCACAGGTAGCTGTGAAAAGAAAATATCGGAAAATTGCTAATCTTTTCATTATTCCAGTTAGTTACATGTGATTCGCTGGGTTTTTGGTAGGGGAGGCTAAGGAAGGCAGAAAGATGAAATTTTTCAAGCTATTCTCAAAAAGGTGTAATTTTATTACCTTTCATAAGAATTTACCATTGAAAAACATTTAAAAATACTTCAACTTAAGTATGTAAAAGAGCATGAGAGGAAAGGGTATGTACCTTGCATCTGAAGGCTGAATTTCAGGCTTCATATTTAAAAAAAGTCTCTCTTGTTGTATGAAAAGTTCCTTTCCTTTTTTCTGAACAGTTACTAAAGGAAATCCTTTCTGCAGGGTCCAGGTTTTCATCATTTTCTTTACATCTAGGGTTTTGTTTGTGACCTACAAAAACAGAATAAATTATTATTGCTTAGAAACAAAACTTGGTCACAAAAATTTGACAGTTTAATTTGTCTGTAGCCCTCCCACTTTCCCTACCACATTCTATGATGACCACGTTTAATGTTAACATAGGCCAGGGTGGCTCACACCTGCAATCCCTGCACCTGGGGGACTGAGGAGTCACCTGAGCCCAGGAACAGGATACTGCCATAAGCTGTGATGCCAATGCATTCCAGCCAGGCAACAGAGTGAGACCTTGTCGCAAGAAAAAAAAAAAACAAAAAACAGGGTGGAGCCTGTGACTCAAAGGAGTAGGGGGCCAGCCTCATATACTGAAGGTGGCGGGTTCAAACCCAGCCCCGGCAAAAAACAGAAACAAAAAAAACGGCAGAAACGGCAAAAAACAAAACAAAACAAAAAACATACGAAGCACGAATCTCGAGTTTATACTTCTAATCTAGGCAAATAAGTAAATGAGCAGCTGCTGACAGGAAGTAACTTGGGACAGAATTAAGTGCCAACGAGGGAGTGAGAAGGGTGCCATGTTGGGAGTAGCATGTGTTAACACACAGAGTTCCTTAAGGTTAAAGTCCCCAAACTCATTCAGATTAAAATCCTTGAGAAAGAATAACCTTTCTTCTCAGTCATTACTTTACCCTCAGAAGATGTGAACCATGATCTCTGGTCTAGAAGCAGAAGCTGAGCTGCTCCATCCCGCTAGTCTAGGTGTCTGGCTCTCTCCCTCTCCTGCCTTCACCCTCACAAACAATAGTCTCTAAGGCCTAGCACAGTGGGGACTCTAGGGGGCACAACAGCCTCAGTGAGTGATGAGTGAAATGTAAGCAGATCAGCTGCTTTGACCTTAAGTCTTCCTAGAAAACAGTGCTATGCTTTTTTTTTTTTTCTTTTGAGACAGAGCCTCAAGCTGTCCCCCTGGGTAGAGTGCCGTGGCATCACAGCTTACAGCAACCTCCAACTTCTAGGCTCAAGCGAGTCTCCTGCCTCCGCCTCCCAAGTAGCTGGGACTACAGGCGCCTGCCACAATGCCCAGCCATTTTTTTGGTTGCAGCTGTCATTGTTGTTTGGCGGGCCCGGGCTGGATTTGAACCTGCCAGCTCAGGTGTACGTGGTTGGCGCCTTAGCCACTTGAGCCACAGGCGCCGAGCCATGCTATGCTTTTTTAATGGTCACAGGTCTTCTTTCTCAGAAAATACATGTACTTATCTACAAAATCTGGAATCCATGCCAGAGGTACACAAACCCTCTAATGCCAACAGCCTAAGACATCTGGGATCAATTATGGAGAAGCAGTTTTTGAACAGCTGTTTCTTTAAAGCATGTAGGTTGAACTTATGATCCAAATTATTTTTCTAGATTACATATGGATTTGAATTGCAAGCAACTAAGTCACCATGAACCTAAATTGATACTATCGGTCCACTATGGCAGCCTCACCTCAGTCACCAGATGCCTATTTATTTAAAAGAACGGAGAAAATCTGACCAAATTAACTGTGATATTCATTGTATATTGCTCATAACTCTGACCTATTTAGTTTTGAACCAGAAGCTGGAAAGAAAATAGGCTTGCCTGAAGCAGGGTACATCTGGGCCTACAGAAGGTGCTTACAGGGGTAAGCAGGGGTACAACTTGATGTGGATGCTGGGAGACCTGAGGGTGACGTGAAGGACCAGGGTGGGACAGGAAAACAATGTGGTGCAAAGTGCAGTGAGGAATGCAGAAATGCGTGCTAAATGTCAAGAGGTAAGAGAATGAGTACTAAGTAAATAACAGCTTCCAAATGAGATGCTGCTACATGATCAGAGAAAACAGTGGCCTAAAAGCAACTGTTGAGTAATAAGGACTAACCCCTTCTCTCATGGAGAACTCAAAGAGCAGGGAAAGTGTATCTCCTGAGCAAAGGGTTAACAGCCAGAAAACACTGGGACTCAGAAAAGTTGGGAAGCAAGAAGATCAGATCACCAAGACCCAGAACAGGGCTTCTTAATCCTGCATGAGCAGGACTTTGAAACTGTGTGTGACATTTCACACACACGAGGTTTTTCTGGGGAAGATGACCAGAACTTCCACCAATTTTCCAAAGCAATGCAGAACTAACTACCCATCTAGGCTAGGGTATCAAACACAGATGCTCAGTAAGGGTCGAGCAGTAAGCATATACATGTGAGGCTGGCTGGGTAGTATACTGTTGTCAGCGGTGACTTCTAACTAATGGCAATACTCATCAGGACCTCTGCAGGTGTGACAAAACCCTGACAGCAGGATGACCCAAGGGCCATACACAGCTCCCAGAGTTGGCCTGTGAGATGCCACTTATTCTAGAGGAGACAGCCACAGTGCACAAGAGATTCACAAAGCAAAGGCAGAATCATCAATGGGAGGAAAAAAACTGGACAAGGAAACAAAATAGGAAGAGATTTTTGAAAAAAAACAATCAAATAATGAAAATGCAGTGCTATTTATCAGTACAGAGAAGGAAACTTTCCTACAAAGTAGGAATGAAGATTGAGGCGCAGAATAAAGATGGTCACCCAAGACCACACATGGTTTTGAACAAATAATAACAGTACTCCCATTTCTTAACATGAAAATCAGTGTTCCATCAGAAATATTTATATATTAAGTTCTAACCCCTTCTTAAATAACTATATAGGGTACCTTAAACTTATTTACATAGATGATAAAACCATAAACAGAAGCACTACTCTCTTCTTTCTGTAGGAGCTGAGTAAGTCGTCCCTGGTCACTCACCTCATTGAAGCTATCCCACAGGTCATCACTCTGAATAGACCCATAGCTGTGGTTATGCAGGTAAAGGATGATGGCATGTTGAAAAACATCTTCACTAAGGTAACTTTTCAGCATCAACAACAGAGAAGCTCCCTATTTAAAAAAAGTTTGAGAAAAGGAAGAAAATAACAGAATACCGCTGTGGGGCACAGAATTGAGGATCTAAAATTCAAAATATCGTTCTAAACACATACTTTCATATATAGAACTTAGTTATGATACACTGTTTGTTATTTAGTCCCAAATAACTAGATGTGGACTATGTTCAAATTGTCTTAAAATCATTTTCAAATATTTGAAAAATAATGGAGTAATTCCCATATGCTCTAATTTCACTGCAAGACATTCAGTGTTAGTGCTAAAAAGCTAAGTATTTATGAAAATATTTTTAATAGGAAAACATGCTAAATTTTCTGTGACATTCCCAGGTCCACCCTCAGGGCTTAAAGTGCCAGGTGAGTTCAAAGGCACATGCTGTTGGAGACAAACAACTGGCAGAGCTCTCCAGGGCCTCTTTGCTGGGCTGTAGGTTAACTTCTAATTTTAGTATATTATGTTATAAAGTAACCAAGACCTCTCTTTCTGCAGAGTCACTTCAAAATATTTATAATTAACAAAGGCACAGGGTAGGAGACACACACCAACAACTCACACTCTGCCACCGTAGTCATCCTCAGTCTAAAAACAGCAACCACCTCCCCAGAGAAGCCTTTCCTAACTTAAAATAGAATTCCTATTTCTTTATCTTCAATGGCAATTTATATTTCTTCCTGTAGCTGTTATATATTTATTTGCTCTTCCACGCTGTACACCAGTTGAGAGAAAAAATGAAAAGCTCAACTCGAACACCTATTGCACAGTGGCCCTTGAGTAGTTTCTAAAGAATTTCACTTCCGAGGGGTGAGGTTGGGGTGGAGGGAGGGTAATTGGTGGGGCCACGCCTACTATGTATCTTAGAAGGGTACAGGCGAACCTTACTAAATGCAGAATTCAAATGTCTTCATACAACAACTAAGAAAATGCCATGAAGGCTATGTTAATCAGTTTGATGAAAATAGTTCAGATTGTATATGAAAGGAGCACATTGTACCCCTTGATTGCACTAATATACACAGCTATGATTTAATAATAATTAAAAAAATAAATAAAAGAGGCTCCATGAAATTTCAAAAAAAAAAAAAAAAAATTTTACTTCCAATAAAAATGCAGCAATGTGAAGGCATGAAGATTACCAGTGTGGTGACTAATTGTCTACTGCTCTCGTACTTCACACCACACTCCAGCTACTACTCATTCTGACACGTCAGTCTCATTCTACTCCCCGAAAGTCACCTCCTGTCCGGTGTCCCATCTTTCCCTCTGTACTGTGCCACTGCCATCAACAAAACAAAAACTGTAACATTGCTCATTTTAAAGGACTTGAAGACTCCCTAACGCCTTCACTTCATACCTCCAGTCATCAAGTTACTTTTTGCTCCTCCTTTGCCGGAAGACCCCTCAAAGGAGTTGCCTGCATCTGCCATCCCCGCTTCCTCTTTCCATTTTTTCTTAAGCCAACTTCTGACCATCATACTTCCCTGGAAGTGTTCCTGTGAAGATCCCTGCTGAACTTCCCAGCTGATCCAGGCAAACTCTGGGGCTCATTCCCTCATCAACATACAGAGGTGCTTGCTGTGACTGGCCAACCACTCCTCACGGGTCTTCGTACGCTGGACCCTGGACGTTCCTGAGCCCCGCTCACTGGCCAGGCCTCCCAGCCTCTTTCTCCGAGCCTTCTCATCCTCCCACTGAGAGAAGTGCGCCCTGGCATCTGATCTTTGGATCTCTGTTGTTCTATCTAACTTACTTCCTAGTTGATCGCCTCAGCTCTCAGGTTTTTTTAACCAGAGTCCTGAGTTTATCTCATCAGACTTTGCTTTCTAATTCTAGACTCACATCCAACTGGTTGCTTGGGACATCACCTGGATGTCTGATGTGCACTTCACACTAAGAAACAGAATTCTTTTCTTCTTAGCCTGACTCTATGTACTATTGAAGATGAGAGTGATTGCTTACAAAGTAAGCCACACCATGGTACTTCCTTGATCAAACAGCTTCTCATTTCACTTAGAGTAAAATCAAGCTCCTTACCACAGCCTAATAAGCCTACAATGATCTGACCCCTTAGAATCCCTCTGACGTCAGCTATCCTCTGCATGGCTTACTACAGACACACTGGGGCTGGTGCTTGAACACACAAACCAATCTTATATCTTAAGCTGTATGGAGCTCCCACGAATGGCCCCAGTGTGAGGCTGTACAAGGACTCAAAGGCTCAGCATCAGTCAGAGGGACCACCATGGCTTCTTAAGGGGAAAGAATACCAGTAAAAAGGTACACAGGGCAAGGTCCAGAGGAAACCAGGCACAACCTTTTAATAGTTCCAGAGTTTTACTGGTGGCCAGTGACAGAAGTACCTTCTGTCCAACACACACCAAAATTCCAGACTTGCCGAAGGAAAGGAGCTGTCCAGCACAAACAAAATTGTTGGTACAATTTAGGCACAGTAAGCCACTCTTATCAGGGTATAGTGGAAGCGCTCCCAAAATCCAAATTCCCAGATGCCAGCCTAAGGACAACCTTGCAAGCAGGGCTTTCAAAGGACAGTAGTTTCAGTCCTGCTATATCAACTCTGCACACAAGCTGTATGTCTTGGTTATTTTGTCTGTCTGGAATGCTTTCATCCCAGAAAACCATAAGTGTTCAAATGTCACCTTACTACTAGCCTGCCCTTGATACATTATATAAAACAGAATTTCCCATCTCTCCCATTTCCCTCACCATGCATTATTTCCCTATTAGCCCTTATCACTTAGCACAACACCTATTCATTTGTTCATTTGTATAGTGTCTATGGGACAAAGTCCACCTTGCTCCCCCAGGCATCCCCTGAACCTGGAACAATGGCTGGTGTAAGGCTGTTTGAAGGGTTTGCTAAACAAACAGATTTATGACTCAAAAGACGACCTGCATCAGAGTTAGGCTTGAAGACTATGAGACAGAATTGTGTCTGCCGAATCCATTTCCCTAATAGCACTTACTTCAACTCCACACAATATTGATAAATTATCCAGTGTCCTATTTTGCTTAATTTTGTGAAATATATGCCTGATTCTAATTCTGAAATAAGTAGTTACCATATTGACAGGAGTCAAGTAAGCTGTGAAAACCCCATGACAAGAGACACTGAATTCTAAGCTTGGAGGGTCGGGGTCAGGGGCAGAAAGAGCTGTCACAACAAATCCAAAAATAACTGCTCTGTTTAAATTGTGTGTAACAACAGAGCCACATTAAACACGTTTAAAAACTTTCTTTAATGACAAGTCCAGTGTGGGCTTTTAAAGTCACAAGAGTAGCTCTAAGTTTTTAGAGATGGTGTCTCGCTATAATACCCAGTCTATAGTGCAGACCACAGGCACGACCACAGCCCACACTCCTGCCCTGAGTAGCTGGGACTGCAGGTTCCCACTTGTGCCTGGCTTGGAGCATATTTAATACAGTGAACTGAATGTCTGACTTCCTTGTTTGTTAATAGTATCTGTAACTATAATCCTCCTTGACAGTCAGGGTTCAAGCATTTCCACCTCCTTCTTCACCTGCCTGACCTTGTCAGTAACTCCGAATGCTCCTTACACCCAGCTTGGCTCACATCACATCCATTGTTTTCTTCCTGACCTCACCGTCACTTTCGATTTCAGACTTTTGCCATTTCATGCCTGGATGTTATTCCCACCTTGAGGTCTCTCTCCACTGAGATCCATACTTTATAAACTGCAACCAATTTAATTTTCCTAAGTAGCAACTTTTTTTTTTTTTTATTGTTGGGGATTCATTGAGGATACAAGAAACCAGGTTATACTGATTGCATTTGTTAGGTAAAGTCCCTCCTATATCTTGCCTCCAAAAGGTGTGGCACACACCAAGACCCTAACCTCCTCCCTCCTTCCCTCTCTCTGCTCTTGCTTTCCCCTACCCCTCTCTCTTTCCTTCTGTCTCTGCTCTCCACTTCCCCCCCACCCCCGGTGTCATTAATTGTCATTAATTGTCCTCATATCAAAATTGAGTACATAGGATTCTTGCTTCTCCATTCTTATTCCCTAAGAATAATGAATAATGTGTTCCTCTTCCATCCAGGTTAATACAAAGGCTATAAAGTCTCCATTTTTTTTTAATGGCTAAATACAATTCTACCACAGCTTGGTATACTTATACCACAGCTTGTTAATCCATTCCTGGGTTGGGGGGCATTTAGGCTGTTTCCACATTTTGGCAATTGAGCTGCAATGAACAGTCTAGTGCAAGTGTCCTTATGATAAAAGGATTTTTTTCCTTCTGGGTAGATGCCCAGTAATGGGATTGCAGGATCTAGCTTGAGTTCTTTGAGAGTTCTCCATACTTCCTTCCAAAAAGGTTGTATTAGTTTGCAGTCCCACCAGCAGTGTAAAAGTATTCCCTTCTCTCCGCATCCATGCCAGCATCTGCAGTTTTGAGATGTGGGCTATTCTCACTGGGGTTAAATGGTATCTCAGGGTGGTTTTGATTTGCATTCCTCTGATTATTAGGGATTATGAGCATTTTTTCATAGGTTTGTTAGCCATTCGTCTGTCTTCTTTAGAGAAGGTTCTATTCATATCTCTTGCCCATTGTTATATGGGATTGTTGGCTTTTTGCATGTGGATTAATTTGAGTTCTCTATAGATCCTAGTTATCTTTTGTCTGATTCAAATATGCAGATATCCTTGCCCATTGTGTAGGTTATCTATTTGCTTTGGTTGTTGTCTCCTTAGCTGCACAGAAGCTTTTCAGTTCAATTAATTTGTATATTTTTGTTCTTGTTGCTACTGTCATGGCAGTCTTCATGAAGTCTTTCCCCAGGCCAATATCTTCCAGTGATTTTCCCATGCTTTGAGAATTTTTATTATTTCATGCCTTAAATTTAAGTCTTTTATCCATCTTGAATCAATTTTTGTGAGTGGAGAAAGGTGTGGGTCCAGTTTCAGTCTTTTAAATGTGGCTATCCAGTTCTCCCAGCACCACTTATTGAATAGGGAGTCTTTTCCCCAAGGTATGTTCTTGTTTGGTTTATCAAAGATTAGGTGGTTGTAAGATGTTAGTTTCATTTCCTGGTTTTCTATTCAATTCCAAATATCTATGTCTCTATTTCTGTGCCAGCACCATGCTGTCTTGACCACTATGGCTTTGTAGTACAACCTAAAATCTGGTATGGTGATGCCCCCAGCTTTGTTTTTATTACTAAGAACTACCTTAGCTATACGGGCTTTTTTTCTGGTTCCATACAAAACGCAGAATCATTTTTTCTAAATCTTGAAAGTATGATGTTGGTATCTTAATAGGGATGGCATTGAATAGGTAGATTGCTTTGGGAAGTATAGCCATTTTAACCTTGTTGATTCTTGCCAGCCATGAGCATGGTATGTTCTTCCATTTGTTAATATTCTCTGCTATTTCCTTTCTTAGGAATTCATAATTTTCTTTATAGAGGTCATTCACCTCCTTTGTTAGGTATATTCCTACGTATTTCATTTTCTTTGAAGCTATGGTGAACGGAGTTGTGTCCTTAATTAGCCTCTCATCTTGACTATTATTGCCATATACAAAGGCAAGCGTCTTTGGGGTTCTCTAAGTATAGGATCATGTCGTCAGCAAAGAGGGAGAGCTTGACCTCCTCTGCTACCGTTTGGATGCACTTTATTTCCTTGTCTTGCCTAATTGTATTGGCTAGAACTTCAGCACTATGTTGAATAGTAATGGTGACAGAGGACAACCTTGTCTGGTTCCAGTTTTAAGAGGAAAAGCTTTCAGTTTTACTCCATTCAGTAAAATATTAGCTGTGGGTTTGTCATAGATAGCTTCCATCAGTTTCAGAAATGTGCCATGTATGCCTATACTCTTCAGTGTTCTAATTAGAAAAGGATGCTGGATTTTATTGAATGCTTTTTCTGCATCTATTGAGAG
>CAUYRH010058122.1:0-11204 GCA_963574655.1 Perodicticus potto
GTACATTGGCTACTTTTTCTTCCGTTCTTGAGATACTTTGCTAAGAAGAATATGTTCCAGCTCCATCCATGTAAACATGAAAGAGGTAAAGTCTCCATCTTTCTTTAAGGCTGCATAATATTCCATGGTGTACATGTACCACAATTTATTAATCCATTCTTGGGTCAATGGGCACTTGGGCTTCTTCCATGACTTAGGAATTATGAATTGGGCTGCAACAAACATTCTGGTACAAATATCTTTGTTATAATGTGGTTTTTGGTCTTCTGGATATATACCTAGTAGAGGAATTATAGGATCAAATGGCAGGTCTATTTTTTGATCTCTAATTATTCTCCAAACATCTTTCCAGAAGGAGCGTATTAGTTTGCATTCCCACCAGCAATGTAGAAGTGTTCCCTTTCTTAAAGATTTCTTGTAGGGCCATTGTTGGGGTGTTGAATTCTGTCAGCTTTTGCTTGCCTCCATTTTTGAAGGATATCTTTGTTGGCTATAGTATTCCTGGCTCAGAGTTGTTTTCTTGCAGCCCTTTGAATATATCATTCCATTCTCCCATGGCTTGTAAAGTTTCTGCTGAGAAATTCATTGGTACTCTGATGGGGATTCCCTTAAGTGTGGTAAGATTCTTCTCTATTGCTCTTTTTAGAATTCTCTTTTTGTCTTTGACTTTTGACAGTTTTACTATAATGTATCTCAGAGAAGACCTTTTTGGATTGAATTTACTGGGGGATTTTAGCTTCCTGTTTCAAGATATCTATTTTTTTGCATGACTTGGGAGGTTTTCAGGAATTATTTCATTAAATAGGTTTTCCAAGCCTTTGCCCATTTCTTCTCCTCAAATCCTCCTAATAATTTGAATATTAGTTGGCTTTATAGTGTCCAACATATGTAATATCATGTAGGCTTTCTGCACTTTTAAAAAAATTCTTTCTGTTTGTTTCTGTGTTTCAAAAGACCTGTCTTCAAGTTCAATGATTCTTTTTTCTGCTTGATCTAGTCTATTGTTGAAGCTCTTGATTGTATTTTTTATTTAACTTATTTGAATTCTTCAGTTCCAATATTTCTGTTTGGCTTTTAAAAATGATATCTCTTTCTTTGTTTAGTTTCTTGTTCAAATTATAGGTAATTTTCCTAATTTCTTTGTATTGTTTATCTGTGTTCTTTTGTATCTCCTGGAGTTTCCTTAAGATTATTGTTTTGAATTCTTTTTCAGGTTTTTTATATATTTTATTTGAAATCTGTTACTGGTGAATTATTGTGTTTCTTTGGAGTCGTCATGTTTCTTACCTGTTTCTTATGTCCTTACATTGATATCTATGCATCTGATGTAACAGTTGCTTCTTCTAACTTTATGGATTGACTTTCATAGGAAAGGTTTTTTTCCTATATGTATCTCTAGTGTTGGTTCATAGGGTGCTTTGGCTTTGATTCTGTGTGGATGTAGTAGTGTAGTAGCTATATGATTTCTTCAGCTGTGATCAGTATCAGTGGTGTCTGTGAGTTCCCTAGTGGATTAGTCTTTATTGGAGGCTTTACTGGGGATGGAGATACCGGGTGGGCCAGTTCATAATGATGGCAGTGGTAGGCTGGGTGGATGTGTCCTCAGGCCCCAGGGCAGTGTACATGACACCAGCAGTGGTGGTAGCTGTGGTGGGTCAGCCCTTAGGCCCCTGGGGGGTGCATGTGAACGCTAGTGGTTGTGGCAGTGGGCTGGGTTGGCACACATGAGTGGGTGGTGGTTGTAGGCTGGGTGGGCTGATGTCTGGGCCCCTAAGAGACAAACATGGGTACCAGTGGGAGTGCCAATATCAGTCCTCCTATGTTGCATGTGGGTACTATTGGTGTTGGGCAGGTTTAGCTTGCCCTTTGCCTCCAAGCAGGCCTATTGAAGGCATGTACTGGCGTGTGGTGGCCATACTGCCGGGGTAGCATGGGGTTGCTGTCAATGGCAGCTGCACCAAAGAGTCATCTCTCAGGACATGGAGAGCATGTCCTAGCAGCAGCCTTATTACTGTGCTGCACTGCCTGTTCCCCAGGATGTAGGACACTGCATAGGCTAGCATGCTGGAGATTCAACCACACCACCTGTTCCAGCTGATATTGCAATGCTGCTGCAGACCTCTGGGTGGACATGAGGGATGCCAAGTGTACTTTAGGGATGTGGAGATGCAGGGGCTCTTGGGCCCCAGGGCAGGGTACTTTTATCTGTGGAGGCTGGGCTCTCAAGAGGCTATCATGCTTCCTCTGCCTGGGTCATGGTAGAAGACGGACCCAGTGAGAATTCTGGAACTCTCTGGAACAATTAAGTTGTGTGGAGTCTAGGCAGCTCCTTATACGAGGCTCTATGAGTCCTGAGGGGCTGTCTTGTGGCTATTGTTGCAGGCATCTCTGGTGGGAATGTGGAGTATTCAGGATCTCTTGCTTACCTTTACCCTATAATAGGAAGTTCCTTCTGTCTCTGAGTCAATCCCAGTCAGGGTGGGTGTTTCTTCACCTTCCCCTGCTTCCTGGCCTTCGATTCCCTGTTATTTCCCTGCTGAATTCCAGTTTTCTCTCTTAGATGCTGTCTTGATATGTGGCTATCTGTTCTTTGTTTTGGCATTTCTTTACAGAGGAGGTGCCTCTGCTTTGCCATCTTGATGATGTCTCAGGGATGGAACTTATTAATTATCAAAATTAGATCATTTGTGCAAAACACAAATTTATAGTAATTGTTCAAGACCATTAATCAACTACACAATTGGGTGGTGCCTGTTGCTCAGTGGGTAGGGCACCAGCCCCATATACCAAGGGTGGTGGGTTCAAACCTGGCCCTGGCCAAACTGCAACAAAAAAATAGCTGGGCATTGTGGCGGGCACCTGTAGTCCCAGCCACTTGGGAGGCTGAGGCAGTAGTATTGCCTAAGCCTAGGAGTTGGAGGTTTCTGTGAGCTGTGCTGCCATGGCACTCTACCGAGGGCGATAAAGTGAGACTCTATCTCTAAAAAAAAAAAAATCAACTACACTATTTAAAGATCTACCCCAATTTCTCAATATAACCTGGAAATAAAAGGCATTTCATGATAACTCCTATAGTAAAAGCAGAATTAAAGGAATTATTATTTTATACATTAATATATTAATAATTATTAGGGTTTTGCTTTGAGTAAACAAAATATTCCTCCAAGAACTACTAAGTGTAACTACTTATATATCAAGTCTAGTTTAAAAAATGAATAAGATGTTTTAGCCTCTGTGTTCAGTTATCACTTTCAGATCAGCCTCACTAAGGAACTGTTTTCTCACTAATGCAAAATTTAAAGATAGGATATTGCCCTGCTTCTTCGGTATAAGGATCTTTTCTTTGGTATTTCTGCCTTGTATCTGACATATGTTTGTTTTGCTTCTTTCCTCAATGTATTTTGGTTTTTATTTTTTTGAAAATAAACTTAAAACATTTTGGAATACCTTTTTTTTTTTATTGTTGGGGATTCATTGAGGGTACAGAGAACCAGGTTATACTGACTGCTTTTGTTAGATAAGAACCCTCTTGTAATTGTGTCCCACCCCTAAAAGGTGTACCAACCCCTTGTCCTCCCATCCCCTCCCTCCTTCCCTTTCTTAGCTCTCCCCATCCTCTAAGCCCCACCGTGTACTAGAACCTTAATTGTCCTCAGTCAGAATTGAGTACATAGGATTCTTGTTTCTCCATTCTTGTGCTACTTTACTAAGAATAATGTGTTCCACATCCATCCAGGTTAATGCAAAAGATGTAAAGTCTCCATCTTTTTAAGTGGCTGAATAGTGGAATACTTTTATATTTACAGAAAAATTACAAAGATATTACAGAGAGTTCCCATGTACTGTTTACTTGGTTTCCCCTAATGTTAATTTTCCCCTAATGTTAATGTTAAATATAAGAAATTAATATCAGTACTTTGCTAGTAAGTAAACTACTGTATTTGGATTTCACCATTTTTTCCTCTGATGTCCATTTTTTGTTCCAGGAAATTATATTGCATGTCTTCCCAGTGTACTTTGCTCTGTTTTCCATTTTTTCCTTGTTTTCCATGGCCTTGACAGTTTTGAAGAGTTCCGTTAGGTACATTGTATTAAACCCCTTGATTCAAATTGGTCTGATATTTTCTCATGATTAGTGATTTTTTGGAAAAATTGCTGTAGAAAAAAGGTACTCTTCTCATCACACCATGTTGTGGGTGATTAGATTAACTTGATTTATCACTAAATCTCTGTGATTACTCTTCTACTGATTTCATTTTTGACTTGATAATAACTTGCTTCATTCTTCTTTGACTTGTGTAGTATTCTAGCTGCATATTATTTTCAGAGATCCTGGAATGTTACCTTTTTCTGTACTTTTTCTGTTTTTATATTTATGTCCTTTTCATTTTTATATGTTTTAGCTAATTTTTCTTTTCACTGATGTTCTAACTTTTGCTTTTCACATGCTTCCTTTTGCTGGATAAAATCTCATCACTCAGATTCACTTACCTACACACTTTCCAAGCTTTTGCCATCCATGTTTCTAACTGGAAATTAGTAGGGATACAGAATCAAAGACAATGTTAAATTTTGTTCAATAATCTTCTTTTTAAGGATATAGGGAACAGGCAATACATCATTGGAGAATTTTTCCGGAAATGACTAAATAATTTTTGTACTTAATAGCATAAGCTTCACTGATGTAGAATTCTGTATCATCCCAGTGATGCCACCTAAATAGGTATTATAGCATAACACATGGTCTATATTTTCATAATTTAGTTACATGTGGATTTCTAATCCTTTGTAATTCCTCATATTTGGTTTATTTTTGTGGAAATGGTAAGAATGGATTATAGGCTTAGAGCCTGTAGCTCAAGCGGCTGGGGTGCCAGCCATATACACCAGAGGTGACGGGTTTGAAGAGCACTCTGCCCAGGGCGACAGCTTGAGGCTCTGTCTCAAAACAAACAAAAAAAACAAATGGATTATAAAGTAAATAAATGTTAATTTTTTAATAATTTTTTTTTTTGTTTGCCTTTCTTTATTGTTGGGGAATCTCTGAGGGTACAATGAGGAGTGTAACACCAGGTTACACTGCTTGTGTTTTCTGGGTGAAGTCCCTCTATTAATAGTGTCCCACCCCCAAGAGTTGTGTCACAGACCATGACCCCACCACCCCCTCCCTCCTATCCTTGCTCTCCTCCCCCATTCCCCCTTCCCCACCATGTACTAGCATCACTTGTCCTCATATCAGAATTGAGCACCTTGGATGCTTGCCTCTCCTTTCTTTCTTTTTTGTTTTTTTAGAGACAGAGTCTCACTTTTATCACCCTCGGTACAGTGCCGTGGCATCACAGCTCACAGCAACCTCCAACTCCTGGGCTTAGGCGATTCTCTTGCCTCAGCCTCCCGAGTAGCTGGGACTACAGGTGCCCACCACAACGCCCGGCTATTTTTTTGTTTTTGCAGTTCCTTTGAGGCGGGGTTTGAACCCGCCACCCTTGGTATATGGGGCCAGCGCCCTACTCGATGAACCACAGGTGACGCCCTTTTTTTTTTTTATTGAGACAAAGCCTCAAGCTGTCACCCTGGATAGAGTGCGAGGCATCAGAGCTCACAGCAACCTCCAATTCCTGGGCTCAAGCGAGTCTCTTGCCTCCGCCTCCCGAGTAGCTGGGACTACAGGCGCCTGCCACAATGCCCAGTTATTGTTTTGCTGCAGTTTGGCTGGGGCCGGGTTTGAACCTACCATCCTCGATATATGGGGCCGGTGCCCTATTCACTGAGCCACAGGCGCCGCTCAATTTTTGTTTTTGTTTTTAGAGACAGTTTTATTTTGTCACCCTCAGTAGAGTGCTGTGGTGTCACAGCTCACAGCAACCTCCATCTCTTGGGCTTAGGTGATTCTCTTGCCTCAGCCTCCAGAGTAGCTGGGACTACGGTGCCCACTACAATGCCACACTCAGTATATGGGGCTGGCGCCCTACTCACTGAGCTACAGGCACTGCCCTGCTTCTCTATTCTTGGAATGCTTTACTAAGAAGAATGTATTTCAAATCCATCCAAATTAATACAAAAGATGTATAGTTACCATCCTTTTTGGTAGCTGTATAGTATTCCATGGTATACATAGACCACAGCTTGTTAATTCATTCTTGGATTGGTTGGCATTTAGGTTGTTTCCACAATTTGGAGATTATAAATTGAGCTGCAATAGTTTAGTGCAAATGTCCTTATAATAAAATGTTTTTTTTTTCTTCTGGATAGATGCCCAGTAATGGGATTACAGGAATCAAATGGGAGGTCTAGTTTGAGTTCTTTGACGGTTCTCCATATACTTCCTGCTAAAAGGGTTGTATTAGTTATCAGGCCCACCAGCAGTGTAAAAGGGTTCCCTTCTGTCCACAACAAGGCCAGCATCTGCAGCTTTGAATCTTTGGCATGTGAGCCATTCTCACTGGGGTTAGGTGATATCTCAGGGTGGTTTTGATTTGCATTTCTCTGATAATTAGGGATGATGAGCATTTTTTCATATGCTTATTAACCATTGGTCTGTTAAATCACACGAAACATTTAATTAAGACATTTTGATAAAGACATTTTAAGCGTGGTTTGGAGGAATTGTCATAAATTGCTATTTAGTATCTTATATTAACCTTGTCTTTATGTTGTTCTGGATTGTCTAGGAACAGATATCCTATATTATTCCAATAGAAGAAAAATCATATATTGTGCACCTTAAGCAAAGGTAATTTTTCATTTATGGATTTCTATGAAGCTGTTTGCTTATAATAGAAAATGGTATATGAAAAAATAAATGAATTTGTTACATAAGTTTTTAGTTTTGTCATGTGAACAGATGCTCTCCTGTGACTTAATTAAGCTTTTGGTTCTAATGTCTCAAGTAGTCTTTTGCAAATGGCACTTAGAAATAAAATTTGGGACTCATCTTCTGAAGACAGATCCATGTGATAATACAGCATAGTTGTTGACAGGACCATCAGGACCTATACACTCAAGGGCAGGTATCAAAAAAGAAAAAATATGTAACTGATTGTTATCAATTAGGGTTTATCAGTGGTGGGACTACCATGAGAGATATGGAAAAAAGGATTTAATACATAATTAGATTTTACACTGTTGGAGAGTTGGTGAGTAGTTCATGGAAAATAGTGTTAGCTATGTGTCATTCTTAGAGAATTAGAAAAATCATTGGAATAATTTTCTGTAGGATTTAATTCTCTGATGGAAACACAGCTGAGAAAGGCTGTCTTGGAAATAATTTGTGACATTCAAGAGTACAGATTCGGTTAAATCTTGGGAACAGAACATGGTAATGGGGAAGAAATAACTTTCTCAAAATACTTTGCAGAGAAAAAAGAAAGAAGAGGCTCAATGAATTTTTTTTTTTTTTTGCAGTTTGGCTGAGACCAGGTTTGAACCTGTCACCTTCAGTATATGGGGCTGGCGCCCTACTTGCTGAGCCACAGGTGCCACCCCTTTATGAATTTTTTTAAAAGAAAAAAATAAGATTTTAAAGAAAAAATAGTATTTTTTTTCTAAAGAGTTTTTCAAAGTGAGAGAAAATGATGAAATAACTCAATGTGTAAGATACTAAAGAATTTCCCCCCCCAAAGGGTTGACTTACTCTTTTATACAGAAGATAATGAGAATAATGATGTATAATAACCCAAAGAACTTTTGAAGAGTGTAAGAGGGAAAGTGAGAGAGCTCTCACTGCATTTGAATATCTTACACATTAGGACTATAAACACTGTTAAAAAATGTAGGGACTGGAACTTGGGAGATGAATAGGGCATATGTATATTGTTTGGGAAAATTAGCTGCATGATTAATATAACAGCCTAATGACCATTAGAAAATTATCGGAAATAGCTTATATAAGAAATAAGAGAAGCAGAACTATATGCAGAGATAGAGAATTCTTGTTTGTTTGTTTTTGAGAAATGCTGAAGTGGCAGGAAAACAAAGATTTAGTAATGGACTGAATATAGTAGTGTCAGGGATTTGGTAGGGTAGAGGGAGAAGAACATACGTGAGTCATGGGAAATATGGGTTAATTGTTGAAGAAACTGCATATGACATGCTTGTGGGACATCCCAGGTTAAATGTAGTAGGCAGTTAAATTAGTGTAAAACACAGGAGAGAATTATGGGTTTAAACATTTTTTTTTATTATAAAAACTCTCAACAAATTAAGTGAAGAAGGAATGCCTATCAACACAATAAAGGCTGTATATGACAGAGCCATATCTAGTATATTCAATGAGGAAAAGTTGAAAGGTTTTCATCTACTATTGGGAATAAGACAAAAATGCCAGGGGGCGGAGCAAGATGGCTGACTGGAAGCAGCTTCCGAAAAAGGCTCCCATCCAAAAGGGAAGATAACCTCTTGAAACTGCACAATTAAGCTGAATATTGGGAACCCAGCCGAGAGAGAAGTGATTTCTGTGGATAACCTCTGCTGAGACTGGCCGTGACCCCAAGAAAGCACGCTTCAGGTACAAAATTCATCTGAAAGGAAGAGTGCCCATCCCCTCCCCCAAGAAACCTCTGAGTTTCTTGCTTTTCTGTTTTCTTTCTTTTTCTTCTCTTCTTTTGCTCCTACGAGTTTTCTACAGACAGGTGGTGAACTGTGGACCTCTTGTCTCACCCCATGGAAGAGTGCTGTGGGAAGTGAGCTGTGCTTCTCCTGAGCACCCTGGTGTGACTCTGAAAACTCCGTTGCTAGGCAGAAAAACTGAACTAAAGTTTTCCTCACCATTCTAAACTTGCTGCATACCCTTCCCCCCTTACCTGACAAACTAGAAGCCTAAGCCCCCCACCCCCGCTGAGACTGAGGAAGGAGGTCCCTAAGCAGCTCTCCCACCCTTACCAGCCCGAACAAGTGCTCCATCGGGAATAGAGGGACTGCAGCGAGGCTCCCTCCCCTCTGGCCAGGGAAGCTGCAGGCAAGTGACTGATCCCTCCCCCGAGCTTGCCGGGCTTCCGCTGGTCAGCGATCTGCTGGAGACTCTGACGGTGACTGCCAGGCCTCTGCAGATCAGGCCCCAGCCAAGAACCCCCCACCACTGACTGTGCGGCCCTCTGCCTGACACCCATGGGGCTCCAGCAGTTTTGCCCCTGCCAAGTGAATCCCTGGTGACCGGGCGGCTCCGTGCCTGTGCTTGCACAGCTTTCGTGGGCCTGCCTTCTGCCAGGAACTCTGTTTGCAACCGCCGGGCCTCTGCTGGGCAGCCCACGGCCAGGGACACTCCCGGAAACTCCCTGGCCCTATGCCCATGCTTGAGGGGCTTCCGTAGATCAGCGGTCTGCTAGAGACTCTGCAGGTGACCGCCAGGCCTCTGCAGATCAGTCCCCAGGCAGGAATTCCCCTGGCAACTACGCGGACCTGTGCCTGACACCCGCGGGGCTTCAGCAGTTCCGTACCTGGTGACTAAATCCCCAGGTGACCGGGCAGCTCCGCACCTGTGCTTGCAGAGCTTTTGTGGACCTGCCTTCTGCTGAGAACTCTCCCTGCAGCCGCCAGGCCTCTGCTAGGCAGCCCTCGGCCGGAAACGCTTCCGGCAGCTGTCTGGCCCTACGCCCGTGCTTGAGGGGCTTCCGCAGGTCAGCAGTCTGCTAGAGACTCTGCCAGCGACTGCCAGGCCTTTGCAGATCTGTCCCTAGCCAGGAACATCCCCGACTACTACGCGGGCTTTTGCCTGTCATCCACAAGGGTCCAGCAGTTCCGCCCCTGGCAAGTAAATACCCTGGCGACTGGGCAGCTCTGTGCCTCTGCTGCAGAGCTCTCGTAGGCCTGCCTTATGCCAGGAACTCTGCCAGCAACTGCCAGGCCTCTGCTGGGCGGCCCATGGACAGAAACACTTCTGGCAACTGCCTGGCCCTACTACACCCGTGCTTGCCAGGCCTCCACAGATCCACCGTCTGCTCGAGACTCTCCCAGTGACCACCAGACCTTGGCAGGTCTGTCCCCAGCCAGGATCAACCCCTGCGACCACGCAGGCCTCTGCCTGGCATCTGCAGAACCCCTGCAGGCCTGCCTCTGGGGAGTAAATCCCCTGGTGACTGTGTGGCTCTGCTCCCGAGCTTCAGGGCTTCCACAGGCCTGCCTCATGCCAATAACTTTGACTGCATCTGCCAGGCCTCTGCAGGCCCATCCCTGGCAAGGTACTCCCCCAGCGACCACCCGACCCTGCGCCCACTGCTTGCCAGACTTCTGCAGGCTGGCCGTCGGCTACAGACTCTGCCGGCAACTGCCAGGCCTCTGCAGATCTGCCCCTGACAAGGAACTCCCCTGGTGATTGCACAGGCCTCCGCCTTGCCCCCGCAGGTCCCCTGCAGGTCCGCTCCAGGTCAGGGACAGTACCAGTGACCGTGCGGGCCTCCACTTGCCACCCACGGGGCCTCTACAGGCCAGCCTTCTGCCAGGGACTCTGCTGGCAACTTCCAGGCCTCTGCAGGCCTGCCCCTAGCCAAGAACTCCCCTTTCAACCGCCTGTCCCTGCATCCCACATGAGCTGGGCTTCTGTAGGTCTGCATTCTGCCAGGGACTCTGCCCGTGACTGCCAGGCCCCCGAACAGGGCCACTCCCTACAAATACATGGACCTCTACCTGGCACCCACGGGGCCTCACAGGCCAGCCTTCTTCCTGGGACCCCAGGGGCGACTGCCAGGCCTCCCTGCAGGCCCACCTCCAGCCAAAAATTTCCCAGAAAACTGCATAACCCTCAGCCCACCACTTGAAGGCCCAGCCATAACAGTGAAAAATAACCATGGGGCGGAATCAACGGAAAAACTCTGGCAATATGAATAATCAGAATAGACCAACCCCTCCAAGTAAGGACAAGGCAGACATAGCACAAGATCTCCTACATAGGCAAATGCCTGAGATGTCCGACGAATTCAGAATCTGGATTGCAAATAAGATCAATGGAATGGAGGAAAAGATGGAATTAGAATTTCAAGCAGTAATTCAAAAGATGACCCAAAAGATGTCTCAAGAATTTAATGAATTCAAAGACAAAATGACCAAAGATCTCGACACATTGAGACAAGAAGTTGCAATCCTCGAAGATATGAGAAATACAGTAGAAGCCCTCAGCAACAGAATAGAGCAAGGGGAAGAAAGGATTTCTGACACCAAAGACAGAGACTTTGAACACTCCCAAATGCTCAAAGAGATAGAGAAATGGAAGG
>CAUYRH010058123.1:0-63251 GCA_963574655.1 Perodicticus potto
GAGCTGGAACATATTCTTCTTAGCAAAGTATCTCAAGAATGGAAGAAAAAGTATCCAATGTACTCAGCCCTACTATGAAGCTAATTTATAGCTTTCATATGAAGGCTAAAACCCAACTATAGCACAAGAATATGGGGAAAAGAGCATGGGAGGGTGGGGGAGGGAGGATAGATGGAGGGAGGGCGATTAGTGGGAACACACCTATGGTGCATCTTAGAAGGGTACAGTTGAAACTTACTAAATGCAGAATACAAATGTCTTCATACAGTGATTAAGAAAATGCCATGAAGGCTATGTTAAACAGTTTAATGAAAATATTTCAGATTGTATGTGATGTCAGCACATTTTGCCCCATGATTGCACTAATGTACACAGCTATGATTTAATAAAAATTAAAAAAAAATAAATGCTTGCCCAGACCAATGTTTTAAAGTGTTTTCCTAATATTTTCTTTTAATAGCTTCAGTGTTAGATTTAAGTCTTTAATCCATTTTTATTTGATTTTTGTATGTGGCAAGAGATAAGAGTCTAGTTTCTTTCTTTTGCATATGGATATCCAGTTTTCCTAGCATCATTTAAGACAATGTGGTGTTTGCCATAGGGTAAAACTGTAGATGAATGAAACAGTATGGAAATAGAACCATGCATAGATGATCAATTGATTTTCAACAAAGGTGCTATCTTAGTTTTCTATTGCTGCTCTAGCAAATTACCACCAACTTAGTGGCTTAAAACAACACAAATTTATTATTATATAGTTCTGTAAGTTAGAAGTCCAACAGAGGTCTCACTGGGCTAAAGTCAAGGTGTCAGTAATACTGCTTTCCTTCTAAATCTAAAGTCTCCTGGGAAGAATCTGTTTCTTTGCCTTTTCCAACTTATAAAGGCTGCCCACAATCCTTGGTTTGTGGCCCCTTCCTCCATCTTTAAATTCAGCAATAGCAGATCAAGTCCTTTTCCTGTTGCATCACTCTCACTTGTATTCTGTATCCGTCTTTCATTTTTAAGGACCTTCATGATTATGTTCAGTCAACCCAGACAAACCAGGATAATCTTCCTATTTTAAGATCAGGATATTAGGCTTGGCACCTATAGCTCAGCAGCTAGGATGAGAGCTGGCAGGTTCAAATCCAGCCCGGGCCTGCCAAACAATAATGACAACTACAACCAAAAATAGCTTGGCATTGTGCCAGGTGCCTGTAGTCCCAGCTACTTGGGAGGCTGAGACAAGAGAAACACTTAAGCCCGAGAGTTTGAGATTGCTGTGAGCTGTGATGCCAGAGCACTCTACTGAGGGTGACATAGTTAGACTCTGTCTCAAAAAAAAAAAAGATCAGGATATTAGCAAACTGAATTTTATCTGTAACCTTAATTCTCCTTTGCTGTGTTATTTGACATATTCACTTGTTCAGTTTAGACATGGACACCTTTGTAAGGGGAGGATATTTTTCTGCCTATCACAGATGCCAAGGTAATTCCATAGAGAAAGGATAGTCTTTTTTTGTTTTTACAATTTTTGGCCAGGGCCGGGTTTGAACCTGCCACCTTTGGTATACGGGGCCAGCACCCTACTCCTTTGAGCCACAGGCACTGCCCCAAAGGATAGTCTTTTTAACAAATGGTTCTGGTACAATTGGATATCTATTTCAAAAACAAATGAACTCTGATTATTTCCTTACCACACACAAATACTATCTTGAACTGTATTGTGTATCTAAGACATAAAAATTAAAACTATAAAACTTCTCAAAGAAAATCTTCATGACCTAAAGAGGTCTTAGGAGACAAGATGTCTTGGAACACAAAAGGCAACTTGGAACACAAAACTATAACTGAAAAATATCAGTAAGTTGGTCTACATCAACCTTTGATGTTTGAAAGATGCTATTTTAATCAAAAATGAAAAGGCAAGTCTCAGACTAGGGGAAAACAGTCACGTGCATGTGTATCTGACAAAGGATTTGTATATATTTAAAGAATTCTTGTAACTCCATAATAGAAAGACAAAAAACCTAATTTAAAATGGGCAAAATTGTTAAACAGACATTTCTCCAAAGAAGATATATGAATGGAAAATAAATACCTGAAAAGAGGCTTGACATCATTAGTCAGCAGGAAAATGCAAATGAAAATCACGGTGAGATACCTCCACACATCCTTTAGAACAGCTAAAATTAACAAGACTGATAATATCAAGTATTGACAGGATGTGGAACAACTGGAACTCTCATAGATTCCTGGGAGAAATGTTAAAAGAAACAATCATTTTGGAAAACAGCTGGAAAGCTTTTTTCTATGGTAAACCTCACTTGCCATACATCTCTGCAATTCCAATTCTAGGTGTCCAAGAGATATGAACACCTTTTTCCATACACAGACTTGTAATTAAATGCTCATAGCAGCTTTATTCATATTAGCCATTAATTAGAAATAAACAAAATATCCAACTTCAAGCAAATTACAGTCTATTCGTATAATGGGATATTATATGGTTGTGAATTTGCATGAATAACCATTGAACACATCAACATAAATGAATCTAGACTGGGCACAGTGGCTCACGCCTGTTAATCCCAGCATTTAGGAGGCCGAGGCAGGTGGATTGCCTGAGCTCACAGGTTCAAGACCAGCCTGAGCGAAAGTGAGACCTCGTCTTGAAAAATAGCCAGGTGTCATGGCAGACGCCTGTAGTCCCAGCTACTTGGGAGACTGAGGCAAGAAAATCACTTAAGCCCAGGAGTTTGAGATTGCTGTGAGTGATGACACCACAGCACTCTAGCAAGGGTGACAAAGTGAGATTCAGTCTCAAAAAAAAACCATAAATGAATCTCATAAACATGATGTTGATTGAAAAAACAAGTCACAGAGCACATACAGATTGCAGCCCGTAATAAAGTTCATAAACATACATGTATATTGTTTATGTGTTTATGTGTGTAGGAGTACTATAATAAAAAAGCAAGAGAATGACAAATGAGCACAGTGGCTACCTCTGGGGACATTCAGAAGGAATATGGCTTTTTTTTTTTTGAGACAGAATCTCAAGCTATCACCCCGGGTAGAGTGCTGTGGCATCATAGCTCACAGCAGCCTCCAACTCTTGGGTGCAAGCGATCCTCCTGCCTCAGTTTTCTATTTTAGTAGAGATGGGGGTCTCACTTTTGCTAGGGCTGGTTTCAAATTCGCGAGCTCAGGCAATCCACCCGCCTTGGCCTCCCAGAGTGCTAGGATCACAGGTGTGAGCCACCGCAGGCAGCCAGGAGTATGGGTTTGACATAGATGTCATTAGGGCACACAGAAGGAGTCCAGGTGTCAACAACATCCCATTTCTTATGCTGACTCATGGGAATGTAGGTTTTTCTTCTTTCTTATGAGCATACATTAAAATTATTGCGATGTGTGGTTATAATATATACATTTTAATATTTTAAATTTCACGGCATTTCATTAGTGGAACTAGAGCTTGAATCCAGTCCCTGAGACTGTGGACTCTGAGCACGGGAAAGAGGAGCAGGTTCTATCACTCTACCTGCAGTTGAAGTTGCATGTTTGGGGACACAGGTGGTGTAGCAGCTGGCTGGGGGAATCCCTCATGCTGCTGTCTCTCATCCATGTAGTTGACATCGCCTGCCTCTTCTCTCCATCAGATATCTCCTCTTAGTACCAGGACCCTGGACAGCAGACTAGATCCTATAAAGGGGGACTTTTCTCCTTAGTGAAAGTAGTAGAGAGAGAGGGTGCTGGCTACCAGCATATATATTCATTCTGTCCTGAGGCAGTTGGAAGCTCAAGGTTTGCATTTTCCTGCTGATTAATGATGTCAAGCTCAAGATTAAGCACCCCATGAGATGAGGAGTGGTCTGCTGAGCTCCCTTCCTTAACTACAAGCAGAGTAGACACCCACTTCTGATACAAAGAAAGCACTCATAAAGCTCCCTAGAAAAGGGTGTCTCCGTGTCACCCACTCCTACGTGGCATGAGGGGCCCATGATTTGTTACTCCCCCGAGACAATATTAAAATGCACGTTCTTTACCTTGGGCAGTCAGTTGGGTCTCTCCCATTAGCACATCTATGCTGGTGACATCAAACCAGGGACTGTTCCTTCATCCACTCATTAGTTTAAACGTTGATTAAGCACCTAGTGGCAGGAGCTGTCTTAGTGGATGGGGCACTGAGATGAAAAAGCAGCCAAGGTATCTTTGAATACAGAGCTTTTAAAAGGAGAAAAAAATACATCAACATATAATTGCAACACACTAGCCTTGGTGCCTGTTGAGTTTTGTGCAGAGGAAAAGGTAGCAAGCTGCTGGGTTCATCAGAGGTGGTGACATTTGAAATGGAGGTTGAAAAGGGGGTAGGAATTCACCAGAGAGAAAGGTGGGGGTGGAAACCTTCTGAACACTTGCAGAAAGTTCTAGTGTTCTCTGGAGAAACAGAAATAGATCCCCACAGCTGCAGCCTCGGTATATGTGGGAAGGCAGTGTGATAGAGGCTCCTTAGGAGCACTGGAGGGAGCAAGAAGCTTAGGGTTTAAGTTCTAGGCCAATTTTCCCCAACCTATGAGCCCCTGAAGACCTTGGTAGGGCCATGAAGTTACTTATAAGAAATCCTCAGGGTGGCGCCTGTGACTCAGTGGGTAGGGCACTGGCCCCATATACCGAGGGTGGCGGGTTAGAACCCGACCCCACCGAACTGCAACCAAAAATAGCCAGGCGTTGTTGCGGGCACCTGTAGTCCCAGCTACTCAGGAGGCTGAGGCAAGAGAATCACCTATGCCCAAGAGCTGGAGGTTGCTGTGAACTGTGATGCTACAGCACTCTACTGAGGGTGACAAAATCAGACTCTATCTCTAAAAAGGAAAAAAAAAGAAATCCTCAAATTCTTGTGTGCACTGAGCATTTCCCTTTGAATAAAACAATACAAATATATATGCTGCTATTTTTAAGTGTAAATAAATAATGCACTGATTTTTTTAACATTCAGATGCATTTAAAAATCATAGTATTTTTGGCAACATGCATTTTCCTAACTGATCATTCCTAAAAGTATGGCTCCTCTCATGGGTCATGGTTTGGGGAGGTGTCTGATGGTGAAGGTGGGGTTGATGATCATCCTAACTGAAGCATGGACATTCTCTGAAGAACTGGGACACATGGGATGGTTTTAAGTGGGGGAAGGACATAGTTAAGTTTCTGTCTGGGAAAGTTCATATTAATTGTCATGGGGGCAGGATGGATCATAGAAGGAAAACTCTAGCTGATAAAGAGGCATCAGTGAAAGACAAGAGTGACCTGAGTCAGACAGGTGACAGGTAAGATGCTGAGAGAGAGGCGCATTCAGGAGACATCAAGAAGGTAGAATTGTGGAACTTAGTGACCAACTGAATGGAGGGGGTGAGAGAGACGAAGAGTCCCAGATGACTCACAGCCACTCTGTGCTGTAAGTCCTGTGATTAGCCCCACTCTAAGATGGCCTGTCTCTTAACATTCAGAAATCACTAGGCTCTACATGGAAAAAAAAAAAGTCATGAAATCTTCACCAAGAGTTTGAAGTATAAGGAGGCAAAAAGAATAAAGTAAAAAGGTATAACTACGGATGAATCCTCTAGGGAAAGGAGAGGTTGAATGACACAGGTTACTAAGTGCAGGGAAGCAATCATTACCTGAGTCACTGCCAAAGGAAAAGAAAACATTAGAAGCCTGGAAGTCACAAGGCTTTTCTGATAACAGCTCCTGCCTGTTCCTCAGAATAGGGGTGCTACTGCTCCGTGACAAGGAGAAGAGTTTGGAAGCCAGGGAATAGATTAAATCACTTGCACAGTATTACAGCCGGGAAATGGTAGGGAAAGAATTCAAACAATAATAACAGCTAACCCTTATGGAGCACTTACTAGGTATCAAAAACTGTTATTAGTTCATAAAACATATGAATTTATTTTATAAACCTCCAAGCTCTGTGAGGTAGGTAGTATTATCATCCCTATTTTGCAGATGAGAAAACTAAGGTTAAATAAGTAATTCAAGGTAGTACACATCATAAGTGGGGAAGCCGGGAATTAGACCCCAGCAACATCACACCAAAGCCTGCTTTCCCATGACAGTAGCCGTACTTTTAGGAAAGGTCAGTTGGGGGAATGCATGTTTCCAAAAATACATCTGAATGTTAAAAAATCAATGCATTATTTATTTACACTTAAAATAGTAGCATATATATTGGCAGTATTGTTTTATTCAATGGGAATGCTCAGTGCGCACAAGAATTTGAGGATTTCTTGTAAGTAACTTCATGGCCATACTACTTATTCCCCCAGGTGTATCTGTCCAACTCCAGAGATTGTGCTTGATTACTGAGCCAAACTACCTCAACACAGGAGGGAGTCTGGGTGTAAAGGGAGATGATGAACCCAGTTCAAGTTCAAGGGCAGTGAGAGGCCAGGGGTAGTGGCTATCACCCAGGAGGTACCTTTGCTCAGTGCAGAGGGTACGGTGAGCTGCTGAGCCCAGGAAGCCTGGGATGGAGCTGGAAGCAGCAGTGGGATCGATGCTACAGCTGACTCAGGAGAGGGATAGAGGGACTGTGACCGCAAAATTCCCCTCCGGCCGGAGCACAGGCAGGGTGGTGGGAGGGGCTAGGAGACTGGGGGCGCTGAAGCTTGTTAGGATTCTATGGGGACACCTTACAAGAAGAATCAGGCTTTCTGGATCTTGTGAAATTGATTTTATTTTTATGTCTTAAGTTGGTGCTAGGATGTTATTTCTCAGTTGAATTTCTTTGACTACTTCTATCTCCAATTACACTCTCGTCTTCCTCCTGGAGTGTGCATTCATTCCCACGTCCAAATAGGGATGGAGAACAGACAAGCCTTGTTTCCTGTGGGCGAAACATGCTCTCTGCCTGCTGGCCATGACCCAGAAAGGAGAGCTCTTCTGACTCTAGCAACCTTCTCCTTCACCAGGGCACTGGTTTACCTTTTTTTGGTTTGTTTGTAATTTCCATTTGCCTCATTAATTCTTTACTCCAGAGCCCTGATTACATTTTAACGATAAAAACTCAGCAATACCAAAGTTTAAAACTTCCAGGAGCACTAACCTGTGCTTCCTCCTCCGCCCTCAATGAACAAACTCCATCGAAACTTTAGTGCCCTCGGGTAAGGCTACGTCCTACTTAGGACTACTTTCCTGGAGGCCCTGAGAGGTTCCTTCTGATAGAGGCTGCCTCAGGAACAAACAGTAAGGGAGGGAATGAGGGGGTGGGGGAATACACACATTTACTGAGCCTGATTCTGTACCCTACAAATACTGGACAGTCTCCAATTTAAAACTCACATTTACTAGGTGCCTCGGACTCTATGCTAAGTGCTTTATGTAGGCCACAGTGGTCTTTAAAAATACTAATCTAGTCCTGTTATCTTCCTGCTAAAAAACCAAAGGTTTCCCATTGCTCTTGGGATTGGCTTAGCCAACCACTGGCCAAGGTGATGAAATATGTGGATTGGCTTAGCTTACCACTGGCCAAGGTGATGAAATATGGTAAATGGCTTAGCCAACCATTAGCCAAGTGATGTAATACTCTAATTGACTTAGCCAACTGCGGGCCAAGGTGAAGGAACAGGCTGATTGGCTTAGCCAAGTTCCCAAGCAAGATGATGGAATATGCTGATTGGCTTAGCCAACCACTGGCCAACGTGGTAGAATATTTGCTCATTGTCTTATCCACCCTCCTAGTCCTGCCACTGCAGGGCCCCAGAATGAAATCAACTTTATTGGGAGCCTGGGGCTGAGAGAGGTAGGGAGATGATTCACCAGAGCAAATCAGGAAATGTTGCCCCAAGAAGGAAGCACAGATGCAGGAATAACAAATGACCACTTCATTGCCATGCTATGTTTGCCAGACTTGGACCATATGTTCCTCCTCTATGATGCTTGCCTTGTTCAAGTGTACTATATGATTTAATCAGCATTTCTCACAGCTCCCTTTTTGTATTTAGAGCTTCACTTTAAAATAAATTTACTTATTTCGCTTCTGTAAATGAAAAACTAATACTATTTGCCATAAATAGGAGGTAATCTTAAATTTTTTTAACAATGAAAACGAAACCATGTTATTAAATTCCAGCTAGAGACTGTGGCCTGCTTAAGAATGCTCTGAGAACTGTGGCCTTGTTCTCTCTTTGTTAAAAAGAGAGATTATCAAGTGTTATAGAGGTGTAAAGACATACTAACACCAAACTGAGCCTTTCTCCCTGATGTAATCAGAAGGCCTAAGAAAGAATTGAAAAGGAAATTACTTTCTCACTGTGTGATTCAACGTGATGTGATCCCCTATCCATACAGCTTTGAGAAGTCATTCTCTATGCCACTCGCAGTCTTCTGGGCTACCAGTGCTACCACCAGTGCTACCTGCCTGACACTTGAAAGAGCACTGTCTTGGAGTGTTTGAACTTGGGCAAAATGGTTGAATGAATGGCTAACGACAGTGAGGGGAAGGACTAGCTGGTTTTTAGAGAGAATGGGAGCAAAATAGCCAATACATTTTGTCTTATTGGTTTTTTCTCGTGAGAAGTGAAAGGAAGTGGGTCAAGTCTCCTTGTTTCTCTTCCTGCCTTCTCTACATCAGACACGTCCTCCCAAGCAGATGCCTACATGGTCTTCCTAATGAATGACCCCTCTTCCTTCTAGCCAGCCAGAAATCTTGAGTTCCTGGGTCATCTTTATCATTCATCCCTGTCACCATGACAATTTCCCCAGCGTATTCAGTCATTTCCACCTCCTAAATATGTTCTCTGATCTGTCCGTTTCTGTTCTTCTCTCTTGCAATGACTATAGTTCACAACACCATCATCTGCCTTCCAGACTACAATTGCCCTCTAAGTATCATTCTGCTTCCTCTTGTGTGTTAAATCCCTGATCCACTTTCCACCTGTCATCCAAACTGATCTGTTTAGGAAGTGAACTGGAACACTCAGTCTCCCACATGAAGGCTTCAGTAGTTCATTGGGGTTAGATAAAAGCTACATCAAGGCCTGCCTGGCTGTGTCATCTGGACCTACCTCAATTTCACACCTAATCTTGTACCACCCACCTCTTCCGACCCTGTGTGGGAGAGAGATTCTCATTATTCTTCTTAGGATCCTGGAACAAGTGGGTCACTGCTCCTGGACCCCTCTTCCTCATACTCTATTCCTGCCCCTCACCTGACTTATTTCTTTGCATCCTTCAGTTCTAATGTCTCCTTTAGTCATGCCTTCCCTGGCCCCCAATACAAAATCTATCCCCTCATTCTTTTCCTTAATTATGCTTTTCATCATGTTAACTATATATTGATGCGTATATTTACTTAATGTATTTTTCCCCAATCTGACAAATACCTCCTTGACAGGAAGGACCATATCTATCTTTCATATTCATTAATAGATCTCCCACCATTAGCCTAGAACTGGCATTCACTCATTTTTGTTAAAAAGCATAAATAAATACTTTCCATAAAGCAAATAACGTCCTTAAAGTCTAAAACCGGCTAAGAGGGAAATGTGTTCAGTTAGAAGAAAAGAATTTGTAGGTTAAGCACTAAAGTGTATTTGGTAAGAGGTTCGATAGTGAATAAGGTATAATTATGTGGCTTAAATACATTTAGGGATAATTTGTGTTTTATGCTTAGTTGATGGAAATAAAAATCTATTAAGTTGGGGAATTCAAGAAAACATGAAGAGCTCATTAAAACATTGGGAGAAATGGGTAAGATAACTCAGAGGGTGCTGACTGTTCACCCCCTGGAGACCACAAGGTTGAGGTGAGTCATGGATGTGGCTGGATGCTATCCTCCCCACCCCCCCCCAAAAAAGCCCTCTCAAAGCCTAAGCCATATGGCTACTGCATCACTTGCCTTGCTCCTCCCATTGATTACACCAGAAATGGAAAATCCACCTGCAAATGGGGCTGATACACAACAGAGTCAAGCTAGCTCCAACTCAGAGAGGGATTAGATGGGAACAGAAGGGTTGGGCAAGAGCTTAAAATGTGTCACCATATGGGAATGACACTGAGGGGCCATTAAGAAAAGAACATACTGAGCTTGTGTGCTTGAGGATGTCTTGAGCCAATTACCTTACTCTATGTTTCACCTGCAAACATGTCACGGCCAGTGTTAATCAATTAAGATTTGTGATGACACATTTCCTATCCTGCCCTGTTTACCACTATTACTATTTGGAAGAAAACTCCATAGGGTGTAGGGTAAGAAAAAGTCAATACTTTCCACCAGATTTGAAAAATCATTTATCTTTTTCCCATAATACTGATAAGGCCACCATGGCCAGATGACATGACATGTAGAAAGGGTGAGCCCTTGTGGGATAAGTCTGTACACACTATGTGTGTGTAGTGAATGCGCAATCCCCAGAACCTCAAAGTGAGATAATTCCTTAAGAGTGGACTTGTTAGAAGTGTCAACTAGAGACCAAGTTTGGCCATCAATGCAGGGTCTCAACTGGGTAAACTGAGAGTCTGCTGGAGCCAGCTCATACTGGCTTGCAGGAGTTGATTGTTAAACTTTCAGGAATCTTGTGAACCAGTTATTTTGTTGTTGTTGTTGAGACAGAGTCTCACTTTGTCACCCTGGGTAGATGCCCATGGTGTCATAGCTCACAGCAACCTCAAACTTTAGGGCTCAAGTGATTCTCTTGCCTCAGCCTCCCTAGTAGCTGGGATTACAGGTGCCTGGCACAATGCCCAGCTATTTTTTGTTTATTTGTTTGTTTAGCAGGCCCAGCTGGGTTTGAACCCACTAGCACCAGAGAATGTGGCTGGCGCCCAAACCATTACACTGTGGCAGCCCAGTCTGTGAACCACTTACTAAGCACAAGCATCATTCAAAGTTAAATTCTTTAGATCTACAATTTAATTAATGTTACTAAAAACAAAGATAAACAATACTCAGAATTCATCACTTCCTAATTACTTTATACTATTTTACTGCTGTAAGTGCTCCTGAGGTTATTCACATCCATTACCTCTGTATGGTAGAAAGCTTCGTCAAGTGCGCTGACGCCCATGTCTTCCCAACACCATGCTCCCTGACAGTATGTTGCTGGCTCAAAATCAGCCAAGGTGGGAGCATTTATACCACAGGAACCCCTAAATCCTACAAATCAAGGTTTGATCTGTTTTGTTGATTGTGTAGACTTAAGAAAGTGATGGAGAAATTGTTAACCATGCAGATTAAAGTTGAAAGCCTGCCATGTCTGTAAATGTTACATGGTAAATGGAATGAAAATTGAGGGAATATTCTTCCAGTGTTTGAAAACTATTATCTGGTTCAGCAAAGCAGTCGCTTCATGTCACTGATGAACAAATGGAGTTCTGGCCTTCGTTGTTTCACTTGCATCTTACTTGCTATAACATGAAGGGAAATACCAGCCAACATTCATGTCAGAACTACACTCATTCCCCAGATTGCTTCCTACATTGGCCATAGATATGAGTTTAGCAAAAAATAATGAGAACGTTCTATGAGCACCAATTGGCTATTGGAATTTACAATAAACAGGGTTGTATATTTCAGGATTTGCAAATGGTGTATTACATATTCTTTGTGTCAGTTCAATCTGAACACTTCTGTACATAAGTACCATATGTGCATAATTTTTTGAGAGCTGTTGGTTAAATGTTGACCAGCACACTCCTTGGTACCTCTCATACTGTGCGTACTGAAGTAGGGTACTGTGCGTAAGAGGACATTGGGTTCTAATTAATGGCTTCGATAGGAAGCTGAACTCCATGAAGCCCTAAGAGCACCCAGACAAGGGGAATTTCTGTATTTATCCAGCCCTGGCCAGGTGAGAGACTCACTGAGACATGGAGTGTTAAGGATTAAAGTGCGTTTTTTTTGTTGCACAGAATAAAGTTTCCATTGGGTCTCACCATTGTCTGATCACTATTTTTCTTTCTTTCTTTCTTTTTCTTTTTTTTTATTAAATCATAGCTGTGTACGTTAATGCAATCATGGGGTACAGTGTGCTGGTTTCATATACAGGTAAAACTTATTAAATGTAGAATATAAATGTCTTAACACAATAACTAAGAAAATGCCATGAAGACTATGTTAAACAATGTATGAAAATATTTCTGATTAATATTTTTTTTCAACCTTCTTAATCTCACAACACACTTGAACCTATAGTTAAATTTCATGGCACACTTAAAGTAGGTTGATCAAAAGAAAAAAAGAGTAAAACTAAGAATATACTTACTGTGCTTTGAACTTCTTTCAAAGATAATTTAATTAATGATCTTTAATAATTATTGAGGCACACCTAAGATTCTCTCAAGGCACACCGGTTATAAATCACTGCTCTAGATCATGCTTGTCAACCTTGGCACTGTTTTGAACCAGGTTATTCTTTGCTGTGAGCCACCATCCTATGCACTGAGGAATGTTTAGCAGCATTCCTTGTCCCTTCCCACCAGGTGCCAACTGTGACAATCAAAATGTCTGAAGACATTGGCCCAGGGGTGTAAAATTGCACCTGGTTGAAAATCACTGGCTCAGATAAAACATCACTTCAATTCCATTCAACTCAACAAGTATTTTATTATCACTTGCTATGTGCAAAGCACCGTCATAGGTACTTGGGATACATAAATGAACAAAATAGATCAAGGGGTCCGCCCTCATGGAGCTGCCATTATATAGACCTTTGATTAAACACTGAGCTGACCTTTTCTTCCAGAATGTGAGCTCCTTGAGAGCAGAAATTGGGCCTGACTTCTCTCTGGGACTCCAGCCTGTCAGGGCATCAGGATGGGCCCCTATGTCCTCAGTAAACATTGGCTGAACTGAATGGATTCTAACACCCTGCACTGGTGAAACACATGGCCTGCCTCTGCAGCTGCACCTTCATTCTCCTTCAGCCTGCTGCATCTCTCCTGCTCTTTCACTTCAAGACCTTTCCTAATGTTCACTGGGTGTGTAGTTTTCTGTTGATGCATCACAAACTGCTGTGAACATAGCAGCTTAACAAAACATTCATTTATCATGGCACTTTTTCTGCAGGTCAGAAGTCCAAGCCTAGTGGGACTGGGTGCTCTGCTCAGGGGCTGACAAGTCTGAAATCAGGGTGTCGCGGACTCTGCTCTTTTCTGGAACTGAGCCTCATCTTCCAGGCTCATCCCAGTTGTTGGCAGAATTCAGCTTCTTGCTCACTGCACACCAGGGATGGCGCTCAGCTCGGAGAGGCCAATCTCCTGCCCTTGTCATGTGGGCAATTCCACGTGCAAACGCAGCAGAGGAGAATTTCTCACACATCAAATCCTCCCCCTTGCTTTGAATCTCTCCAATTTTGAATCTGTTTCTTCAGGAAGGGCCATTTCCCTGTAAAGGGCACATGTGATTAAGTCATGATATGCCGGATAGAATAATCTAATCATGAAAGTGAGATCACATCACAGTCACAGGTTCCTCCCGCCTCGAGGAGTCACACAGGGGTGTGGATCCTGGGAGATAGTCTCAGAATTCTGTTTCCCGCACTTAGACTCATCCACTCCCCTTCAACTGTACTGCCCCGGCTCTGCTGCTTTTTGGATCTTAGCTTCGTTGTCACTATTCAATAACAATATAGTACAAGGTGTCCCAAAAGCCTTTATTTTAAAAGATTATGTATTTTTTTAAATAAAATGTATCTTTATTTATAAAGTATTGATTACAAAATTTTACAAAATATTGACAAAATATTCTCTACATGTTGGCCCACTCTTTGTAAAATCTCAGAATGAACATTTTGTAAATAAAGGTACATTTAGCTACAATTTCCCATTTAGTCTATGTGTGACTTTTGGGACACCCTGTGGTTTACTATTATGGAGTCATTGCTAAAAGCCATGTACCATGCTCTACCTGCAGCATTGTATTTACTTTGTACAACAAGAATATGAAGTAGTTATTATTTTTCTTTCTGCACATGGAGTTCCCTCTACCTTGCACCCTTCCCCAGATAGTCTCCATGTTAATTTCCCTCACTCCTTTCTGGTTTCCACACAAATGTTGCCTCCTCAGAGAAGCCTTCCTTGATGGTCCTGTCTAAAAATAGTTCCTATCAGGCCTGTAATCCTAGCACTCTGGGAGGCTGAGGCAGAGGATTGCCTGAGCTCAGGAGTTCAAGACAAGCCTAAGCAAGAGTGAGACCCATCTCTAAAAACAGCTGAGCATTGTGGTGGGAACCTGTAGTCCCAGCTACTTGGGAGGCTGAGGCAAGAGGATCACTTGAGCCCACGAGTTTGAGGTTGCTGTGAGCTGTGATGCCATGGCACTCTACTTCCAGGGAACTGAGTAAGTGAGACTCTGTGTCAAAAAATAAAATAAAATAAAAATAGTTCCTCATAGAAACCCAACTGGCAGACGCAGAAGGAATGATAATGAAACTAGAAAACCACCATTTGGCAACTAGGACATCAGTAATTGCTTCAGGCAAGAATTATCAATGGAGCTTAAAGCCAGTGGGTAAAAACTTGATCAAAAACAGGATAATTACATAGGCTCAAAGGATCTCCTCCAAAATACTTACTAATTGTAAAGAGATTATTTTTTTGTGACAGAGTCTCACTTTGTCACCCTTGGTAGAGCGTTATTGTGTTGTCGCTCACAGCAACCTCAAAGTCTTGGGCTCAAGTGATTCTTTGCCTCAACCTCCCAAGTAGCTGGGACTACAGGTGCCTGTCACAATGCCTGGCTATTTTTAGAGACGGGGTCTCACTCTTGCTCAGGCTGGTCTCAAATTCGGGGGTTCAAGTGATCTACCGCCTCAGCCTCCTAGATTGTTGGGATTACAGGCACGAGCCACTGTGCCCAGCAAGGGAAATCATCTTGTCTTTATGCTGGAGGAAGCTGGCAAACATCACCTTAGCTCAATGATCAGAGTCAATGTCCCCAGTGATGAGACAGAGCTACGTCACCTGCCTCCTGTGTTACGTGCCGAAATGCACGTATCACTTCTGAAGTTGTCCTGTCATATTAGATATGCCCAAATTGAGGGGTCGTTCTGCAAAAAAAAAGTAGTCTGTACTTTTCAAAATTTCAAGGTTATGGAGGGCAAAGGAAAGCTGAGTAACCATTGTAGATTAATGGAGATTAAAGAGACAACTAAATGGGATGTGTGATCTTGGATTGGATCCCGGACCAGAAAAAAAAAAGTCTGCTAAAATTTCAATAAGGTCAGTAAATTAGATGATAGTATCAATGTTAATTTCCTGATTTTTGTAACTGTACTATGGCTATGAAAAACAAATGCCTTTGCTCTTAGAAAACACACATTAGAGTATTTAGGGGTAAAGGGGCAACATATCAATAACTTCCTACCTAATGGTTCAGAAAAATAACAATATGCAAGAAAGAATGATAAAGCAAGCATGGCAGAATGGTAACCATTAAGGAGCCTGAGTGAAAGGCGTATGGGAGCTCTTTGTACTATTCCTCCGACTTCTCTGTATCAGCATTTGACATTATTTCAAACTAAAATGTACTAAAAGAAAAAAAATAAATAAGAGTAGCTCACTGCCCCACTCTACATCCTTTACTCACCTTTACTGTTCCTCATGGCTCTTTCTCACCACTGGTTATAGCATAAATAGAGAGATATTTTATAGAGAGATGATATATATATTATATACATAATTTATTTGTGTACTTTTCTTGAGATAGGGTCTCCCTCTGTCTTCCTGGCTACAGGGCAGAGGTGTCATCATAGTTCACAGCAACCTCAGACTCTGGAACTGAAGCAATCCTCCTGCCTCAGCCTCCTCCTGAGTACTAGGACTACAGGTATGCACCATCACACCTGGCTAATTTTTTTTTTCCTTATGAGATGAGGTCTTGCTAAGTTGCTCAGGCTGGTCTCAAACTCCTGGCCTCAAGTGATCCTCCCTCGTTGGCCATGCAAAGTACTAGGATTACAGGTATGAGTCAGGATGATAGGTGTGAGCCACTACACAGGCCCATAGCATATATTTTATTTAATGTTTACAACAGCCGTATAATGTGGGTACTGCTACTGTTCTTTGCACTTGCAATTCCTTCTGCCTGGAATGTTCTCGTTCCCTGGAACCTGCATGTATCTCCCTCGGGTCTTTCCTCTCTGCACTCAGATACCACAGACGATAGCAGCAATGTTAATTTCTTCCTTGACTGGACCACGTCTCCATGAGACCAAGGACTTTCTGCTGACTCCTCAGCATCTTCCACAGTACCTGCATGTAAAAGGTGCTCAGATACTGTGTGGAATGAAATGCCTCCATTTAGAGAAGAGGCTTAGGAAAAATTGTAGTGCTGGAACCAGACGTTGAATTCAAGAGATGTGGTGGGGAAGCTGTGTCCTCGGGGCCAAAAGGATTTGTTCTGTGAAGTTTTAATTTGGTTGAGGGGCCTCATTTGGGGATCTGGAGGGCCACATGCGGCCCCAGGGTTCTGATACTGATAGTAATACTACAACCTTCTACATCTTTGGGGCACCTGTACTTTTCTATATTAGTAGAAACGTTTTGAACATGCCCCTGTTCATGACAAGACAACTGTGGTGGTCAGCTCCAAAAGCTTCTAATACCCCCACCGCCCAGAGTCATGCCTTTTTGTACTCCTGCCTTCTTGGGCTGGATTTTGTAACTCACTTAGAGCAAACAGAATATGGCAACACTAATGGGGTGCCACTCCCATGACTAAGTTAGTTATGAAAAGATTATGACTCCCGTCTTATAGCGGATTCTTGCGGACACATTTTCTTGTTTTCTTGCTTGCTATCATGTCATGAGATGCTTTATGGAGAGACCCACGTGGCAAGGAACCACGAGAGGCCTCTAGCCAATAGCATGCCAGGAATTGAATCCTGCCAGCAAACACGTGAATACTTGACCTTGGAAATATCTCTTCCCTTGTCAAGCTTTCCAGTAAGACTACAGCCTTGGATTGCAGCTAGTGAGGACCCAGCTAAGCCATCCCCAAGTTCCTGAACCACAGAAACTGTGAAATAATATAAATGTTTTATTTATTTATTTATTAATTGAAACAAAGTCTCAAGCTGTCACCCTGGGTGGAGTGCTGTGGCATCACAGCTCACAGCAACTTTAACTCTTGGGCTCAAGAGATTCTCTTGCCTCAGCCTCCCAAGTAGCTGGGACTCATGAGCCTGCCACAACACCTGGCTATTTTTTTGTTGTTGTTGTTGTTGTTGTAGTTGCCATTATTGTTTGACAGGCCTGGGCTGGATTCAAACCCACCAGCTCCAGTGTATGTGGCTGGCGGCCTAGCTGCTGAGCTATAGGCACCAAGCCAATAAATGTTGTTGTTTTAAACTGCTATGTCTTGAAATAGTTGTTGCACCACAACAGATAATTAATACTATAACCCACTATATCTACTTGGCACCTGTTACTTCTCTATATTAGAAGAAACATTTTGTAATGTATTTATCTGTTTTCCCCACCTTCCCTATCACAATAAACTTTGTAGGCATAGACTATGATTTGTTTAACATTTTGTCTATAGTTCATAGCATAGTGCCTATTTCATATTTGGAGTTCAGTAAATGCTTGTTAAAAAATTATTAAAGAGCCACCATATGGTTCACACCTGTAATGCTGTCACTTTGGGAGCCTGAGGCAGGAATATCCCTTGAGGCTTGGAGTTCAAGACCAGCCTAGACAATGTAGCCAGACCCTGTCTCTACAAAGCATAAGAGAAACTAGCCAGGTGCGGTGGCACACACCTGTAGCCCCAAGCTTTCCAGTAAGACTGGGAAACTGAAGGAAGAGGATCACTTGAAGCCAGGAATTCCAAGCTGCAATAAGCTATGATTAGCCCACTGCATTTCAGCCTGGGCAATAGAATAAGACTCTGGCACTTAAAAAAACAAAAAAATTGAAGAGTCTCTCATTAGAAATGAACTATGGTTGGGATTACATGCCAACCTGTGAATCTGGTTAGTTTTAAGGAATTGATAAAGATTTTGAATTTGAAAAGCTCAAAAGCACAGGCCAAACTACAGACACTCACCATAGCTCTCCTCCCACACCCCCACGAGGCCCCATTTGGGTAGCCAGCTGGTCCCTGGACTATTTCTCTGTTCCAGCTACCTCACTATCATAACTCTTAAAAATAGTGTCTGTAACACTGAACCACAGGACAGGACAAAACGACCTGCCCATCCACCTGTTCTAATTAATGTACTTTTAAACCTTTCAAGGAAAACTATTTCTCCTCCTTTCTTTACACCACACAAAGATTTAGCCATAAAATTTTGGCTTAGAGTAATCACATCCAGAATCAATGGCTTCTTTTTTGAGTTAAAAAAAAAATACCTCTAACATGTTCATTTTAATTTTAAAAATGCTATTTTAAATGGTAGGGAGCCTTTTAATTCTCCACTCTGGGTTATAAAAAAAATAATAGATAGGCAGAAATGTGTTATTAAAGCTATTTTTCTTGGCCTTCTGGTAATTTAATAAACTGCTGAAGCTAAGCCTTAAGACTTTATGATGCAGCAAGAAGATGGCTTGTTAATAGTTTTTGATTAATAGTTTTTGATCATCCCCCACCCAACCTCCCCCCTGCTTCTTGGGGTGATTTCTGAAGGACACTGGGCAATTTCTGAAGAATGAAGAAGATCTGGAGAAACCTTGTGCAAAAAATATTTCATCCAAGGAATTTTAATCTCCTGGTACACAAATATACACTCCTCTCTAAGGCTTGGGGTGCTGGTGAAACTGGTAAAGTGAGGCCCAGAAGATAATGCATGAATGATCCCTTCCATACTGGACAATTTCTGAGCATTTCACCAACCTTAAAAAGTCTCCATGTCAAGGCTACTGGGGGTGGGTATCTTAGTCTGGTTAGGCTGTCATAATAAAACACAATAGCCTGGGTGACTTAAACAACAGAAATTTATTTCTCTGAGTTCTGCAGGCTGGGAAGATTAAGTTCAAGGTGCTGGCAAGTAGGTTTCATTCTAAGGCCTCTTCTCTTGGCTTGTAGGCACCCTTTGTCTCATTCTGTGCTCACATGACCTCTTCTTTGGAAAAGAACAAGTTTTCCGGTGTGTCTCCTTATAAAGACACTAATCCCATCAGGAGGGCCCCACCCTCATGACCCCATGTACTTCTAATGACCTCCCGAAGGCCCTATATCTCTAACACCATCACAGTGGGGGTTAGGACTTTAACCCTGAGTTTTGAGAAGACACAAACAATTTGTCACTAACAAAGGGTGGTCCAGTTATTAGGCCAGTCACTTGGCTTCAAATCCATTCCTAATGATCTTGAAACTCTGCAAACCACATTTCAGAACTGCCTGCTGGTTCCCTGTTAGGTTCTGTCATCAAGGAGCACTAGAGGGAGACCCAAGGCTAGTGGTGAATGAAGGGGATCGCTCATTCCCAGTTGACTCTGATTCTGCTCAGCAGCACCCCGGCAACGGCAATCTTCCCCATCAGCACCTATGCCATTCAGTTGGCCACTTGGCAAAGCCAGCCTCATTGTGCCTCCTCCCCAAGGACTCCACCTCTGAGTGCAGAGACACTGATGCCACCCAGGCAGTCCCTGCTCCCTAGATTCAGAGCTCTGAGCTTCAGCTCCTCAGCGCTCCTCTCCTAGCCTTCAAAGTTTTCATCATTCTACTCTCTTCCCCTTGGGTGATCACTGCTTCTTTCAGTTCCTACTTCTGTGCACCCTTGGGATTCTTTTTATGTTTTCTCGCTTTTTCAATGCAGAGGTAATAATTGTATATTAAATTCTTTCTGTTGAAATAATTGAAGTCACTTTTGTGTCCTCTCTGGGCCCTGACATATAGTAGGGACTTGGCTCTGTTCATCAGATAGAAAGGGACAATCATGGAAAACATAGATAGGTTACCTTTGTACTTTCTAGGACTGTTTCTCTCCTTGTAAAGTGAAGAAAATGGTAAATAGTCTTCATTTATGAGATTGACCCCACTAAGCTGATGTTCTCCTCTGTTTGGGACTATCTGGGCAGTCTGGTTGTGACAAGGAAAAAACTTCCTATTGAAAAGTTTTCCTTCTTTCTTGCTAGATAGTTATCTTTGTAAGGGCAGAGAATGTGATTGTTCATTTATGCAACTAAGCCCCTCACCCAGTGCCAGGTGCAAGGAATACATTCAATAAATGTCTGTAAAGTCATTGAATGAGTAAATAGAAAGATAGATAAATAGAAGGATGGAAGGATGGATGGATGGATAGATGGATAGAATCTAATCTCAAGAACATCTAGTACTAGTGAGAAGAGAGCCTTCTTGAAGGAACAGTGGTACTTCATTTTTTAATATGTCATTAGGATTAGGATTGGTGATACATGAACACAACCCAAAATGACAATGGCTTTCAAAAGGAGTTCACTTTCCTCTCACCTAACAAAGTGCAGGGATGGGTACATTGCAATCCCAAAGGTACTAAGCACTCAGCTCCATCTGTCTTCACCAACCTCAAGATGCAGCTTCCGTCTCCCTCACATGTAACCATAGCTAAGTCACATGTTCTGAATGATCAGGTATTGGTCTGAAAGCAGGGCGCCATTACTAGGGGGAAAGGTATCTTTGGTGCCAGCTGGCAATCCCTTTCATAGCAAGGAACAGATAGCATATGACTGAAACTGTCTTCCCAAACCAGGGAGGATGGGAGGAGAATCTGAAGTCCTGGGGGCAGAGCTTCAGGTGACCTGCACTTTTCCCTATGGGAAGTGCAGCACTACTTCCCTTCCACCCCTCCAGGCCCTGCCTCCCATGTCTTATAACAGTGGTTCAGTACTGGAAAATGACTTAGAAGTCTTAGTGGTCTGAACACTTAGTAGCATATCACTTAAGTTCCAACACAATTAATTTACTCTGGGCTGTTGACTAGAAACGGGGAGGCAGGAGGAAAAGAATGTCTACTTTGAGCTGACAATCAACTCACCACGTGACCACAAATAAACTACTTAATCACTCTGAACCTTAGTTTCTGCATGTGTAATTAATACATACCTTACAGGGCTAGTATGAACACTAGATGATAAAGGTGATGTCTATAGCTCTGTGCCTGGTCCGTGTAAGTGCTTGATGATGAATAGCTGTTATTATTTTATGAATTACTTTCAAAATTCCCTTAAAAACATGCTGCTCCTCAACTTTGTTGCTGAAACCACACATGGACTATCCAACATTTTAAGATTCACAAATAAGGATGGGAGCCTTACAGGCTCACGCCTGTAATCCTAACACTCTGAGAGGCGAGGTGAGTGGATTGCTTGAGCTCAGGAGTTTGAAACCAGCTTGAGCAAGAGCAAGCTCCCATCTCTACTAAAAATATAAAAATTAGAATGGCATTGTGGCAGTCACCTATAGTTCCAGCTACTTGGGAGGCTGAGGCAAGGGGATCACTCGAGGTCAGGAGCTGGAGATTGCTGTGAGCTGTGATGCCATAGCATTCTAGCCAGGGTGACAGAGTGAGTCTCTGTCTCAAAAAAATAATAATAAAATAAAAAGATTCAAAAATAGAGTATGTCCAGGAAGGACACCGTAGAGTAACGAATTGAAAACATATCACATGAGAATTAGATGGAGGGGGCAGGAGTGTGACAAGAACAGAGGTCACTTGTCCGACCCCCTGAACCAAGTTTGGGTGTCCCTGACATGTGCTCTCACAGGTCCCAGTGTGTCCCTTTAATAAACTCACCACCTCTCATAGTAACTATGATTTAATGTCCATAAATCATAATGGACAATTTATGAAATTGAAAATTCATGTGGGCAGGTGCCATGTCTGTCTTACCCACTGTTGTATCCCTAAGAGTACGTTTTCAGTGAACACATGCTAAATGAATGGGATGACAGGGAGAGGGTGGCCGGTAGGAACACTGGGAACAGCAGGAGTCTTCAATCCCATCCAGGCTTTACGATCCTGAATCAGGGTCCCTGTTCCCATCACTCTCCAGCTATTTCTGGAACTCTCTGGCAGGTAGGCAACACAACCCATGCGATGTGTTGAAGAGGCATTGGGCATTGGCTCTGGGCCCTCCCTTAACTAAGTTTCCTCCTTAAGAATTTCTTTTTTTTTTTTTAATCATTTTATCGTAAGGACATTTGCGCTAGATTGTTTATCACAGCTCAATTTACAATTGCCAAGATGTGGAAACAATCTAAATGCCCACCAACCCAGGAACAGATTAACAAACTGTGGTCTACGTATGCCATGAAATACTACTATTCAGCCAGAAAAAAGATGGAGACTTTACATCTTTTGTTTTAACCTAGATGGAGTTTTTTGTAAAGTATCGCAAGAATGGCAAAGCAAGTATCAACGTACTCAATACTAATATGAAGCCAGTAGACAACGTAATACTCACCCACATAAGAGAAAAACTCAATTCAATTCAAGCCAGGGGAAGGGGGAATGAGGGAGGAGAGAGAAAGAAGGAGGGAGAGGGACTGATGTGCTCCCACTTAATGGGCACAATGTAAGGATACATGGCCCACCTGTTGGATGCAGGACACAGCTGCAAGAGGGACTCTACCTAACAAATGCAGACATTGTAACTTAGTTGTTTATACCTTCACATTAACCTGAAATAAAAATAAATAAATACATAAATACATTTATTTATTTATTTGTTTGTTTGTTTGTTTGTTTATTGAGACAGAGTCTCACTTTGTCTCCCTTGGTAGAGTGCCATGGCATCCCAGCTCACAGCAACCTCAAATTCCTGGGCTCAGAGAGATTCGCTTGCCTCAGCCTCCCAAGTAGCTGAGACTACAGGTGCCCACCACAATGCCTGGCTATTTTTTTTAGAGACGAGTGCTCATTCTGGCTCAGGCTGGTGTCGAACCTGTGAGCTCAGGCAATCCTCCCACCTTGGCCTCCCAAGTGCTGGGATTAAATACATTTTTTTGAAAAAAGAGTTTTTTGTTTTTTTTTCTCTAATAGATTTGAGGGGGTACAAGTTGACTTCCACTACATGCATCTATCATAGAGTTAAGAAGTTTGGGGTTTTTAATGTACCCATCACCCAGATAGTGTGCAAAAATTCTTAAAGTTTTCAGAGAATCTGAGTATCAGATTAGCGCTTGGGCAGTGGGCTGTCAGGAGGCAGCTCAACACAAGCTGACCAGTATTTTCGACACCTGCCATGTGCCCAGGTAGATGTTGTTCCTCTCGCCCTCTCTCTCTCTTTTAAATAAAGGCTTATTTACATTAAAATAATGCATTCAAGAGGCTTAAAAGCTAAATAGTGCTAAGACTCATACTCCTGCACCATCATCCCCCCCACACGCCCACCCTGCTTCTGCTAGGCAACTCTCTTGTTGTTTATATACTGTTTACCTCCAGATTTCTAGATAAGCGTGTATTCCACTGTCTCTGGAATCATCCACGTTAGATATTACCTTCTGACTTCCTACTATGATAAATGGAGATTTGAGCTCTATTCACATTCTTTTTTCCATCTCCATCTTCCCATTATGATTGTATCACCACTTTGGGTAAAACCCATATTTAAGCTTTTTGTTATTATGACCACATAAATATCATTCAATGCTGAGTTAATAACAATTGTTTCATTTTTTTATGAACTTACAGTTAAATGTTCCCACCTCCACCAACCTTTATAAAAGAACTCTCAATACAATTCTCCATGGAGTCAACGCTGTCAGAATAATTTTTTTTTTTCTTTTTTACACGGAGTCTCACTTTGACAATCCTTGGTGGAGCACCGTGGTGTCATAGCTCACAGCAACAGGAAAGGCGCTGGCAGGGAATCCTAGACTCAGACTACAGAGAAAGGGGGAAGGAAGAAGTCCTAAGGGAACTGGGATGAAAAATTTGTTTCCAGGGACCCAGAAAGAAAGGCCGATGAGGCCAATGGTGTCACACTGTGAGGACAAGAGAAATGCTCTTGTGGGCAGTGGGCTGAAGCTCATCCGGAAACATGAACCATGTCCAGACCCCCACATCTCTTTGCTGTGGAAATTAGGGCTCCCTCTGGCCTCAGCCCTGGAGAGGTTCAGCTTTCAGGTGAGAGACTGGTGAGAGAGCAGGTAGGAACGGACAGTGTCAGCTCCTCCTGTACGAGCATAGTTCATTATTTAGACTGAAGAATATGTCCTTGCATGAATCCCTCTTTGCTTTCATCTTCTTAGAGTTTGCCAAAGAATGGTACCTGGGTTTCGCTCACAGACTGCCCTGGTCAGTGAGGCTGCCTGGAGCACCTCATGGAGAATGACTCTGCGGCTTTGCTCAGGCTCAGGGGAACAGAATGGCACAGTTCATTAGTGACGCCTGCCACGGGGTCTAGAATAGCAGACTATCATGCCATCTCCTCTTCCCAGGCTTGTGTTCTCCATAAATCTGATTAGGATCCCTCAATGACCTTATTCAAGTCATTGATCCAAGTGGAACAACACAGACCCAAGGCCGCTCCTATTAGGGCAGTTTGGGGATTGACTTCTAGCTGATATGCAATCACTGGGGAGAGACTGTGAATACATAGTGTTAGTTTCAAAATTGTTTACCAGGCCGCGTTTTCCCATCTTATGTCCCAAAGAGACTTTTTTGGTAAAACCTCCACTTGGGATAGGACAGAGGAGGGTTCATTCTTTTTATGATGTCCTCTTCTGAGAAGCATACACTGGAATGTCGAGGGATGAGTGGATCACAGGAGAAAAGAGATAAGCCCTCATGCTGATGAGCCCTGGAGACCAATATTTAGACAGCGGCTCTCTGAGGACTCTAGCCAGGGTCTCTTTCCATGTCCTGAGTACTCAATGAGTCTCGTAGGGAAGTGAGCAGTAAACATTACAACGGAATGTAACAAAAATAAAACAGGCACGCTCCGTTTCAAGCAGCTCATACGTTTATCACAAAATACAAACTTTCTAAAATTAAGTGTCTTACTTCTATTTTACCAACAACAACAAAAACAAAAATCACTCATGTAGCTAAAAACAGGTGCATATGTGGGATGAGCAAGTGAGCACGGGTCCGAGGGGGTGCCCCGCGCTGTGTGTGTGCGTGCTGGTCGGTCGATGGATCTGGTCTTGCTGTCTTCTGTCTGTCCGCAACCTGGTCAGAACCTTGGCTTTGCAAATTTCATCGCAAGCTGCTGCAGAACCCAGAATTCCAGAGCCCTTGGCCCTGATCCAAGGGCTTACGGAAGGAGGAGGGGGGAGAGAAGGAGATCTAAAAATTTATGCCGTTCCCACTGGAGGAAAAATAGGGGCTGTTCATCACGGGCCCACCAGACGTTGAGCCAAACCTGCAAGAGAGAGGAGGGTGGGTGCCATGATGAGATTCCCTATGTTATGGGAGAGATTAGAAGAAATAATATATTAATTTTGTGGCTGTCAAAGACTGCGAAGAGCATGACAGCCTTGGAGGCTAAAAGCTTTAGCATAATGAAAAAGCTTTGGCTCTGAGAAAATAAAATATTAAAATAATACAATTAGAGGACAATAAAGAGCTGCTTCTGCCACTTACTTACTTAGCTCGGAAAGCCCCTGGGAGCCTGTGAAGATTACTTTTATGGAGACTTTCTCCATGCCCAGGGCCACAGAGGAGGGAAACTCTCTGGATCTGAGCATCTCACCTATATCTTGTGCCCACTCTGCCTGCCTTAAAGGGCGAGGTGTCTTCCTCAGGAAAGCTCACATCATCCCAGAACTCAGGGGCAGGTCCTAGCATTAGATCATAGAGTTCAGACAACCCCAGGGCTCTTTCTCCCCTTACCAGCACCAAGCTCAATCAGACCCTTCATTTCAAGCACCTGAGAAGCAAACCTGGGGACATCCCTAAGTGCCTGGGGGCTTCGCTAGCTCCTCAAGGAAGGAAGAGCGGAGAAGATGTGAACCTTACTCCCTACAACCGAAAAGACACACACCTCTCTTTTCTCTCTCTGGCGCACACCACACACCTATCCATCCCTGAAAATAAGAGTCCAAAAGCCATCTCTTCTGTAAAGCCTTCCCTGGCCCCTCCTGATGGAATCATTCACTCACATTTCTGGCGTCCTACTGCAAATTTTTTACCCATCTGCTAGGACAGTTTGAATGAATGGGAGCAGAGCTCGATGTAATTGCAGTGGAGCAAATGGCTAGATTTGGTCTAATCCTGGGATTCTCAATCACTTTTCAGCTGGGCAGAGACATATTACCGAAGAGATTCACATGCATGGTGCCTTCCCATGAATGGATGAAACAAAAAGAAGTGGGGCAGGGGCAGGGGAGGGAAGAAATGGAGCAGACCACTGCACTAATTTGTAATGCCTCAGCCGGCGACAGCACTGCTGATCCCTGGGAGTGAGGATGGACAAGCGAGGCTTTGGGTTCTGTCTCAGTCCCCTCAGTCCCTTCTCACTAAAGTTCCAGGATAGCTGGGACGACATTACACCGACTGCTCATCATTTCACACCCAGCACCCAGCTCAGGACCCGGCATGAGGTAGGTGCCTAATAAGCAATTAATGCCAGCAGTAACATGACCTCTTTTTCTCTCTTTCAAAAATCATATTGGAAGATAAATGACTGAAAGTGATGTTATTATAGGGATTCCCTGGATTCCACTCTGATTTATAAAATAAAGGCCATAACCCACACTTCGGTACTTAACAATTATCAGGAGCGAATTCCTGGTGACACCCCTCATATCTGACTGCCACACATGCATCTAGCTCCTCCAGGCTGAGGACTTTTGATTGGACCAACTGCCAAGGCCATGGTCTTGACAGGACACACCCTAGGTGGCCAGGGAGAAGAGCAATCTGTGTGGACAAGAGGAGGGCGAGGCTTAAGCATGGTGAACAGACGTCCTGGTTTGCCTGGGCTGGCCTCTATGCTGGTACTTCCAGTGTAACTATTTTTTGTGCTCCTTTTTAACTTGCAAATTTATTATCGTTTGGAAGACCAATTGTACAGTTATCCCACCATGATGAATATACACAAGTTGCCTTGGCGGAGAGTGGGGAGGGACTCTACTCTTCCCCTGGGGACTTGGAAGCCATTTGCTCCTTCCTTCCTCTCTCCCTTCATATAGTTTTTGTCTCTGGATTCCTCCTTGACCCTCCTTGTCTCCCAGACTAAACTCTCCACTGAGAGGCCCATGCCCCCTGCCCTGGCCAACACGACCCCACCTTGACCTTGCTCCATCCAGTACTGGGGTAAGCCTCAAGGCCACTGCTGTGTTCAGGGTGTTCTACATCCAGCCATCATCAAGTCCCACCTATTCTCCCAAAGATACTAATAGCCCAGATCTTTCTCCCACTTGCCCCCCACCATGGTCACTGCCCTCATCTGTGCCACCAGCACGCCTTGCTTGGTCAATTATGTTGCCTACCTTTTTCCTCACATCATCTCTCACCTCCTGGTCATTCTTCAGACAACACGGCCAAGGTGGTCTGTTTGATAAAGCTAGAACCTGTCCTCACCAGTTTAAAAGCCTTAATGGCTTCCCACTGCTCTTGAAAGAAAGCTCCTTACCATGCCTTCCAGGCTGGGGCTAGTCCAGCCCTGGCTACCTCCCTGATGCTAATTCTGCCCACTCCCTCCCTCACCCTTGTGCTCCAGACACAAGTAAATGCCTCAGAGCCATGCAGTTCCCATTGTCTCTGCCCAGATGTTCGCCCCACACACATCTATGGCTCATTCTCTCATTTCATTTGGATCTTGGCTGGAGATGTCTCTTGATTCTTATGCCAAGCACCTGCCCACGTCTACTTGCTTATAAGTCTCTTTATTGGCTATTTCTCCCCCAAGAATGAAAGATCCTCAAGAGAAGGAAAGACTTTGTCTTCCTTACTCCAGTATCCCCAGTGCCTACCACAGTGCCAGGCACAGGCAGGGGCCTGACCAGTATCGCTTGAGTGAAGAGATCACCCCCCCACTTCCATCACTCTTCTCACCTTGCTATCCTGGACTTCCCTGTCCACTCGGTGACTACCATACTTCAGCACCCTCCTCTCTGCCTCTGCTGCCTCCAGCTCACCCAGGCTGTCTCCCCGTTCTCTACTCTCCCTCCCTCTCCGGCAGACCAATGAGACCTTGGGACCTTGAGCCCTAAATCACAGCAGGGAACGCAGGAACTGTGCTGGCCTGGTTCACCTCCAGGGGTGTCACCTCCAGACTACACTGTCTATTGTCTCCTGTTTCCCTCCCCTCCAGCCCCGCCATCCACTCTGATATGCACAAATCTGCATTGGATCCCCTGACCTGGCAGCCAACAGCCTTTCATAATTCAATCCCCACCTCCCTTTTCTGATCCTATTTTCCACCATTAGCAGGGACAAACCTAATACTTCAGCCAGAAGCCTTCACTCCCCAGGCCTCCAGCTTGGGGCACATTTCCCATCTGGGAGCCTTCCTGCTGGGATTCTGCCTCTGTCCTCCACTCAGACAGTGCTGGCCACATCTCATCTGCTCTCAGCTATCTGAAGGGAGGAAGGGTGTCCTTTTCATCTGCAGGTCTCCCTGCCCCACAGGCTAAGTTCAAATGCACCACCTGAATGAACACAGCACTGCCCCATTTGCGTTGGGTAGAACACACCACAACATGGACATGCTCTACTAGAAAGAGGGAGGGGGGAAGGGAAGAGAGGAAAAAAAGAAAGACACAAAAAAGGGCATGGATTTCACATTCAAATAGCAATTTCGACCACCTTCCTGAACATTCTCCTAGGAAATTAACCGATCTGAGAATTCCAACAGTTAAGAAATCTGTTTATCTTTGTTTCTCACAGCTTTTCCCAAATGGATCTGACTATGGAAAACACTTACTAGCATTTATCCCTTTTCACAAGATATTTGGGGAAAAAACTGATTGAAAGGATGAGAGTTTGGGGACCCGTGGCTGGCACTACAGTGAAGGTGCTGTGACAGGGAGGTGGGTGGATGGAAAGCAATGTCAGATTGGGGAGTTTGGCCCTGGTCCTATAAACTGAGTTTTTCAAATTGGGGCAGCCATTCCTGAGGGCGTGCCTCTCAGAGACTGGGATTCACAAGAATGACATGGCACCACCTGCCACTTGAAGCACCAACATTGGCTGAAGGTTTGGTGGGTGCAGATGAGTGGCTATTTATTTGTTAAAACAAACACAACTTTATCACCCAACTGCATGCAAAATTTGAATGAAATTTGCAGCTGGTATATTCAGTTAGAGTTGGCTGTTTGCTGCCAAGTCCTCAGACCATCCAGGAAATAGGGGGCCCTCACTTCTGCAGTTGGGGCGCTTGGTGGAAAAGCATGGGCAGCCCTCCCTGGTAAGTGGTGGAAGGTCCTTCAGCAGGATCTGTCACAAAGTCAATGGGACATTTAGGAAATTAGGCTGGCAAGGAGCTAGGGGTGCTGGAAGTGGGCGGGGGGAGCTCTATGACGATGTCCTGGCCTCGTCCTGGCCTCCTTCACCAAACACAGGTAAAGGCAAGTGTACCGTCCTCCACCACCTGCCCCAGCTGTAGAGTGGGATGTCCACCTGCTACTTGCTATGGAGTTGCATTTCTGCAACCAGACTGGAGGGCAGCAGCCCCCAAATTGACTGATCAACAGGGGCTCTTCAGGCCCTAGACCCTGCTCACCTCCCCTTAGGTCCCTACAGGACTCAAACATCTACTGACCGCGGGTATGGGGTCTGCCCTTCCCCACTGCCATGGGACACATGTCCACATGTCCCAAGAAAGCACAGGGAAGCCTGCCCCACTCTCCTCTCTAGCAGCTTTCCAATACCATTGGGCTTCGAGTGTGGGCCGAAGAACTCACCCATAGGCTTGGGGGAAGAGGTACTGTGGCCCATCCCCTGCCATGGGGGAAGGGTCTCGGGGATTGGCAGACATCTTTGGAGGTGTTCTCTGAGGGTACGGATAGTTGGGCTGGACAAAGGGGATGTAGCTCAGTAGGGGAGTATAGGAAGAGCGAAAAATCTGCTGCCCCATCTGCTGCCCCATCTGCTGTCCCATCTGCTGTCCCATCTGCTGTGGGTTGTACGGTGTCACCTGTAGGTAGGAGAGGAGACAGGAGCTAGGTCACCATTCCTTAGCTCTAAACTTAAGTCCAGCCGCCACCCTCAGTGTCCCTCTCAGTCACTGTGGTATACAGAAAGGCAACATGTTGGAACAGGAAAAACACCGGGCTCGACTTCTATAGTGAGCCTGCTGAGTTGCTTAATGTATTTGATCCTTAGGTTCCTCATCTGTAAAATGGGAAAACACTACTTATGTTGTGTGGCGATGGAGTCAGTTGTTAAAGAGATGGCATGTGATTAATAGCAAATAAATACTGTTTTCATTCTCTTCCCTGTCTCTCCAGCTTTCCCTAACTGTCTCCTAAACTCTTTGTTCATTTTTTAAGGCTTTTATTATCCAAAAAAAGCTGTTGTGATCAACATGGCTCTGGCTGGTTTTTATCCCAGGATCTCAATAGATTCTAAGTCCAAGACAGCCCTGTCCAGCCCTGAGATGTCCTACATCCAGACAGCTCAAGACGGCAGCCATCAGGTACACACGGCTGAGCCCTTGAAATGTGGATCATGGGAAGGAGGAACTAAATTTTGAATTTTACTTAACTGTAATTAATTCAAAAATAGCCACATGTGGCATATGATGTGGACAGTGTGAGTCTAGGAGGGAGGGTACAATAAAAGGGCAAAAGCTCAAACCCTGGGAAAAGGCAGGGTTTTTGTGTATGATGTGGACAGTGTGAGTCTAGGCGGGAGGGTACAATAAAAGGGCAAAAGCTCAAACCCTGGGAAAACACAGGGATTCAGTGGGGTTTCTGAGACCGCCTCGACTAAACTCCCATTAGGAGCCAAGGCCCTGCTGTCTTGCCCCTGATAAGGCTGGGCCCTCATCTGTCTTATTTACTCATCTCACCCCAGACCTAAGGCAGTGCCTGGCATACAATGTAACTGCTCCGTAGAAACATATGAGATGAACAAATGCAAGAGAGAAAGAAAGTGGAAAGGGAAGGGGGGCAGAGGGCAGGAAGGAGGGACGAGAGAAGAGCCCATTGAGTATCTGAGCTAATCCCTGAAAATAGTGGGTGCCCGTTCAACGTGAGCACCGTATCCCACTATGGACAGCTCCAGCAATCAGAGAAGCCTTTCTCATGTGGAGCTGACATCTATCTGGGCCTGGGTGTGCCAGGCCCTTCATGTGGATTCTCTCATCAAAACTCCAAAAGGCACTCTGGGAGGCAGAGGCAAGTGGACTGCTTGAGCTCAGGCGTTCAAGACCAGCCTGAGCAAGAGCAAGACCCTGCTTCTACTAAAAATAGAAAAATTAGGTGACGCCTGTAGCACGGTGGTTAGGGCGCTGGCCACATACTCCAAGGCTGGCAGGTTCGAACCCGGCCTAGGTCAGCTAAACAACAATGGCAACTGCAAAAAAAAAATAGCAGGGCATTATGGCAGGTGCCTGTAGTTTTCAGCTACTTGGGAGGCCGAGGCAAGAGAGTCGCTTAAGTTCAAGAGTTGGAGGTTGCTATGAGCTATGACGCCACGGCACTCTACCAAGAGTAACATAATGAGACTCTGTCTCAAAAAAAAAAAAAAAAAATTAAAGAAAAAATAGGAAAACTAGCTGTGTGTCGTGATGGGAACCTGTCCTCCCAGCTACTCAGGAGTAGCAAGAGGATCGCTTAAGCCCAAGAGTTTGATGATGCCACAGAACTCTACCCAAGGAAACTGAGTGAGACTGTCTCAAAAGAAAAACAAAACTCCAAAAGGCCCTGTAAGGTAGAACCATTATTATTCCCATTTTGAAGATGAGGAAGTTGAAATTCCGAGAAGTTAGGTGACTTTCTTAGTGCTTTTGGTGTCTGGGTTGTGCGCAGAACCCCAGTAGAATGGAGCCAGAGCCTATATCCCGGCCACCAGCTCTCTGCTACGCCCCTCTGGAAGGCCGATCCCTTCCTCCTGGTCCTTCCATGGTCCCCACAGGGGAAATGCAGGGCCTGGTGATGCTGGACCTGGGCACCATACCCCAGGATGAGGAGCTAAAGGTCAGAAAGTGCCAAGAGCTCACAGAGTGGGCCTGGGAAGGCGCCTAATGGGACGGACCCCTGGGGGTCAGTGTGGCAGAAAATAGCCCTGGTCTTCACAATGGGAGGAAGCACCTGGGAGGGGACTGAAATAGAAGGGGTGGGTCCTAGAACTCATACAACCTTGTTCAAAAACATGGCCCAATTCGATGTAACTGATAAAAACCAGAAAATGCAGCTTTGTACCCTGCTCGGGAACTATCTCCAAATATAATCCTCACTAACAAAAGCAATAGAAGAGTGTGCCCAGAATGCCTCATTTGTATAAAAATGTTTATATAAATAGATATCACGGAAGGACATGTAAGAAACCAGTAAACAGTAATCGCCTCTAAGCTTCTACATTTTTTACCATGTTTTCGTATTACTTTTTTAAAAATATATACACATGCACATACATATAATCATCTAAAAAGATTCTCTTTGTAGCCAGGTGGATGCTGCTGTCACTGTTCAGGGGGTGGAAGTGACCCAGACTGTCACTCATCCCAACTTCAGCTCAGGATGCAAAGAGCCTCTACTGCTGAGGAAGCAGTCCTGGCCCAGGTTACAAAGTAGCCCATACCCAGGGCTTTTCCCCCTGGAGCGTTTTAATGTCTTTTAGGTCAGAGGTGCAGTAGTGTTCAGAGAAAGGGTAGGGCAGAGCAGTCAATGAGCTGGAGTGTGGGGTGTCTGTCTGCCTGTGACGGGGTACACAGCCAGTCTGGTGATGTGGCAGGTTGATCTGTGGTACCCTCTATGCCCTCATTCTAAGCTCCTTTCTGGACACCCTGTCTCTACCCCAAGACTCAATATCTGTCAACGTGTTTCTGTTGTCATCCACGCACCTTGGTGGCATGCATAACTGTATCTTTGCTTCTACCTGCCTGTGTGTGTGTGTTTGTGTGTGTGTATTTCCGCCTCTGCGGCTTTATTTTGATGCGGTATTTTTGTGTACAAGAGGCGATAAAGCAGCGTGATTAGAATACGAGGCTACCCAAAGTCAAATTCCAATTCTGCTTTTCTGCTGTGATCCCACAGATATTTATCCCAGCCTAACTATGTAAGTGGTGTTGCCAGATTCAGCAAATGAAAATACAGGACGCCAGTTCAATTTAAATTTCAAAAAATAATTTTTAGTACAAGTATATCCCATGCAGTATTTGGGATATACTTACACTAAATATCTTTTCCTTGTTTGTCTTAAATTCAAATTAAACTGGGTCTCCTGTACGTTAACTGGCAATCCCATATGGGAAGAACATGACTCTTCAGCCCCACTAAGGTTGTGCAAAATCATGCTATTTGCTTTGGCCAATGAAAGGCGGGTGGACGTTACTTACCATGGACCAGTTCTGAGCTGAGGCTTTCGGAGGCATTGTGTGTGTTTCCATCTGCCTCCTGGTGCCCCAGCCACCCGCCATGGGAAGAACAACAGTCTACTATCTTCTGTACAGACCCAGGAGAGACACGTGGAACACCCCTGAACCTGATCAACAGCCCAGCGCAACCAATTTCTAGGCCCAAAAGAGAAAAATAAACATTCATTGTCCCCGAGGCTATTTGTTGCCACTTGTAAATTAATCTCATCGTGTTTCATTTCCTTGTGTATAACTCACTTCACAGAGAGGTTGCAAAGATTAAGTTAGCTGGTGCAGTCAGAGCCCACAGAGAAGGACCTGGCAGGGACCTGGCAGGACCTTCCATGAGGAAGGGATCTGTTAAGTGACAGTTGTTAACACACAGGGACATCTGTTTGTGTTTTCTGTGAGTGGATTGGTATGCGTGTCTGTACTCTGGAGCCAATGGCAGACCAGAAAGTATGGGGTGGGGGTAGCCAGGGAGGAGATGTTTCCTCTGACCCAAAAGCCTTCATGGAGCTGAGACAGAGGAGGGGAGGTTATCTACTCACCTGGCGGGAGTAACACCCCATCGGGGGGTGCACAGTCTGTTGATAGGGCATCCTTGGTGCCCGAGGTGGGTACACGCCCTGGGGAGAAAGGGAGAGGTCAGCACCGTCATCAAAGGGCTCCCCCACAGAGAGCCCCAGGCACTCAGCTAAGCCTCACTGCACACTTGGCCCTCCCGACAGGGCTGAGTAACACTGCAGGCCAGACCCATGCAGGCTGCCTGAGACCACTGCAATCTAATGGGGCAAGCGCAGCTCAGGCCACTCAGGAAGCCCCTTCATGGCAGGCTTCTTAGCCTTCCCATAAACAGGTAAGACAAGAGCTTTGGGAGTCTGGCCGGGTGAGTCTCCCAAGTCTGCACCTTAGCGGCTGTGTGACTTCAGGCAACTCACTTCACCTCTCTGAGCCAGTTTGTTCTTATCTATAAAACTATGTGCGTTCAAGCCTGCCAAGCCAACAAGGGCAGCCACGTTATCTTCGTTGCTGTCTATACACCTTTTCCAAATGTGTTTCCCCAGACCCCATTCCTGTCCTAAGACACAGGCATTGGTTTGCATCTGTGTTTATTTTGTTTTGCAGTTTTTTATTTTTATTTTTTTGGCCAGGGCTGGGTTTGAACCCACCACCTCCGGCATATGGGACCAGCACCCTACTCCTTTGAGCTACAGGCGCTGCCCTGCATCTGTGTTTATTTAAGAACATCTGCAGGGGTTCTTGCATTTGTGAACATGTGGCTGTGTGTTTCTGTGTACAAACACGAGACTGTAAACCCAGGTGTGTTAGTTTGGGTTTCTGCTGCCGTGTGTCTACACACCCAAGCGGACGCCCGTATCTGCAGCTTACCATGAGGGCCAGTGTGGGGATAAATGAGTTCATACATCTAAAGGCTTCAGAGTAGTGAAGTCTATTCTGTCTCTCTGTGTGTGTGTATTTCTGTCTCTGCTGCACACAGTAGGGGCTTTATATACATTGGATGTGTTCATGTCTCTTACCGCCCTCTTCATAGAAAGGCTCTCTGGCAGCTCAGCCAGGTGAGAAATGGACGTTTCATTCACAATTCTGTCTGGGTGGCCTTGGGATGTGATGTGTCCACACAAAGATACAGACACACCTACACAAACAGATGAGCAGAACTGCTTCTGTGGACAGGGCCTCGGGCTGACCCTTCCAGTCACACACTCTGCCTCTACCTACCAATCCAGATGGAGATGCCTTAGGGTGTGGCATCTCTCAGCCCAGGACATCTTCTTGGAGGATTCTGGACCCCAAGATGCTTCCTCCATTCTGTGCCCAGGTTGTGCCAAGGATCAACATGTTGACGGCTAACACGGTTACCCGTGAGGATTTCCTCTACCCGTGAGGATTTCCTCACGGCCTATGGAATCCCTGAGATGGAATCTGCAGGTGAGTCTCCCAGCTCTCCACGTCCCCAAGAGTGTGCATCAGAGCCTCTCCTTGCTCTCTGCTCCCAGAGATGAAGCAGCCCACCTCCACCAACCTTTCACCTGGAACCAGCTCACCATCTGCTCCCCTAAACCCAAACCCTGCAGGCCGGATGGCCTCTCTCTCCATTGTTGCCACGGCCTGGTTCCTACAACCCCAGTCTTGACCTGAACCTGGATGGAGAAGTCAGACAGACGAGACTGCTTGCCTGCTCCCAGCCCTTGGTGACCCCAAGGCCACACGGAGCAGGTTGCTAAGTGTCTCTCTTGTCCCACCCCTCTGGACTCCATTAGCACTCTGACTTCCCTAGGCCCACACAGCAAACCTCCCCTTCCCCCAGCTGCCTGTGCCTGGCTGCCCAGACCTGCTGATCCTGGCCTGGATTGCCAGGATATGATGCCGCATCCATTAGCACGAGAAACACTCATGACTTTAGGGCATTGCTAGTTGTTAAAATTGCAATTTTGTCAAATCACAAGCAAGTGTAAATAAAGCTTCACTCTCTGCCCGAGGGCATGGCCTCCTCCACACACCCTCCCTCCCTGACCTAGGAGCAGACTTCCTTCATGCCAGGCAGCCCAGGAGCCTCTGAAGCTCCTCGGTGGTGGGGACTTGGCCTTGCACGTCTCCGAGTCCTTCCACACTGAGCTCTGAGTAAATTGGATTGGAACCTCATCCCTATTCCTCCTGCTGAGCAGGGGAGAGCCTAGGATAGACTGCTCCCCACTTCTCCTCTCTGTCCCCTCCCGCTCTGCGGAGCTCCCTGACCCCGGTTCCTTAGAAGACCGGGGCTGAATAATAATAAAAACCAACATCTGTATCACAGTTTAAGTTTTACATTGAGTCCTTCCCAACTGTGGACTCAATCCTTACGACTGAATCAGCATATGCTGCTACTGCTGCTGCTGTACTTGTTACAAACCCATTTCATAAAGAGGAAAGCAGGGCCCGGGCACAGTGACTTACACCTCTAATCTTAGCACTCTGGGAGGCTGAGGTGAGCGGATCACCTGAATTCAGGAGTTTGAGATCAGCCTGGGCACGAGTCAGACCCCATCTCTACTAAAAACAGAAAAATTAGCCAGGCATTGTGGCCGGCACTATAGTCCCAGATACTCGAGAGGCTGAAAGAGGATCACCTGAGCCCAAGAGTTTGAGGTTGCTGTGAGCTATGACACCACAGCACTGGTACCAGGGCAACAAAGTGAGATTCTGTTTCAAAAAAAAAAAAAAAAGAAAAGAAAAATGAGGAAATCAGGGCTCAGAGCAGTTAACTAAGCCCTTGGAAGCAGCAGAACCTTTAAACCCAAGTCTACTGATCTCAAAACCTGCCTTCTTTCTATGATCTCAGGCCCCTGTTTAGCTGTCTTGAAGCTCTGAAATCATGAAAAACTGGGAGAAGGTAAATTATGTCCTTTGTTACCACCTGGAGGGCGTAACGAAGGACATAATTCCTTCAGCCGGGCCCAGTCAGTACCTAAACTGCCTCCTAGACCCCAGCGGACCCGGCCAGCTAGGCTTCTTCCACTGCTTCTATCCAGAAGCCTGGGAAGCTAGTCAGCCCTATGATGTAAGCACCAGTGTGTCTGAAGACAGAGGACCTTTGGCTCAGGAAATGATAGGTCCAAATCCCACTCTCTCTCAAAAATCAAGTCAGAAGAAATTCACACAATGACAAAGAAATGCTATTCACACTTAACAAAACAAACCTCTGCAAATTAGCTTTACATGGTGAGCTCTCTGAGTCCATTTTAGAGTGAATCATACACAAAATAAAATTAGGCAGTTATTTCTCTTTTAGAGTTGAAGGTGCATACAGCTGGTCTCTGATTTATACCTGAGCTTGGATTAGACTCTAAGCATTTTTCTTAATTATCTTTTCTTGGGGAGAGGAGGGGAGAAGAGGGTCTCACTATGTTGTCCAAGTTGAGCTCAAGCAATCCTCCTACCTCAGCCTTCCCAGTAGCTGGGACTACAGGTGTGCACCATACCAGGCTTCAGTCATCTTTGAATCCCTTCGCCCAGCACAATAGTCAGCCTAGTGTAAGCGTGGAGCAGAGCTTTTTAAAAGTACTTAAATGAATGGTAAATAGATAAGTGGAAATGAGTAAATCAGTGAGTGGTTGAATAAATGAACACGGAATAAGCAGACACAAAAAAAGAAGAATAGAAGCTTGTCAGCTCAGGAGTCGATGGAATCAATTCCCAGGGCATTTCTCTCCAGACGAGTGTGCAGGGGTAACAGTAGTGACATAAAACTGATACACTAGCTTCCCCCTTAGATCACCTGGGGACTGAAGGTGTGAGAGACTGTAGGAAAAGGCTGGGTACTTGTTTTCTTTAGCAAATAAACAAAAGACTTGAAAACAAAACAGAGAGAGAGAGAGAGACTTTGCTAAAATTCCTTTAAGATTCAGGAGCTAAGTCGGGTGGACCAGCGCCTGGAGTTTTTATCTAGATTAGAGAGGACGGATGCCTTTCTGCATAGAACCTAAGCCATAAAGAAGCCTTGCTGCTCTGCTGTAAAGGAGGACATTCTTAGAGTCCCAGAGGTGACTAAAGGGGAATATCCCTTCTATAGCTAGGATGAGTGTCAAAAGTATATCCTTCTCCACCTTTCCCCATGTAACTACCTGCCCTTCTGGGGAGGAGCCAGCAGGGGAACAGAAGACTGAGAAACTCTTAGGTGCTGAACATCTTTCCTGAAAGGAAAAAACCTGAGCACTACCTACAGGGACTATTCAAGTTATTGGATTGGACTAAGGTCTAAACCAGAGTGGACATGTATTTAATTTTTCCTTCCTTCTACGTGGTAGGTGGTAGCTCTTAAGGGATATTAAGTTAAATCGACAAAATAAAGAACCTGCGTTTTTCCTGCATAAATAAGTTCCGGGAGTAAAATTTGCATCCCTTCTACACGTCCTTCACCATCTCTTCGTATTTGGTCACTAATTTCCTTTTAGCTATGAGCCCAAGACCAAGTCTTTAGAATGAATGCCACTCCTTTAGCTGGTACAACTCAGATTGCTTGAATGTATTTCAAACCAGGTGGCTGTATACAATCTTCCCTTGGTGCTCTCAGAGGACTGGTCCAAGCACCCCCCACCCCATCCTGTGGATAACAAAACCCAGTGAGGCTCAAGCCCCTGATTTAAAGTACCACAGTATTTGAATCTACCCACCTGCTCTCTCCTATACACTTTAAATCACCTCCAGATTACTTATAATATCCAATACAATAGAAAGACCATGTAAATAGTTGTTATCCTATATTGTTTCCTTATTTATATTATATATATATATTTTTTCTTTTTGAGACAGAGTCTCAAGCTGTCACCCTTAGAGCCTGTAGAGTGCAGTGGTGTCACTGCTCACAGCAATCTCAAATGCTTGGCTTAAGCAATCCTCTTGCCTCAGCCTTCCAAGTAGCTGGGACTGCAGGTGCCTGCCACGATGCCCGGCTACTATTTTTTTCTTTTTTTTTTCGGTTATAGTTGCCATTGTTTGGTGGGCCCAGGTTGGATTTGAACCTGCCAGCTATGGTGTATGTGGCTGGCACCTTAGCTATAGGCGCCAAGCCAATTTATAGTATTTTTTATTGTTCCATTTTCTTTTTTTCGATTTTTTTTTTTTTTTTGATCCAGGGTTGTTTGAATCTCAGACCATGGATAGGCAGGGACAACTGATTTGTCACCCAGATCAGGACACTTGAGAGTGAAAGGCGATACCATTAGTAATTATCATAGGACAAAAGACCTGATCTGGGACTGGTAATCTAAGTAAGCTAAGTCCCAAGTCATCTAAGATGCAGGCCATCCAACTTTAAAGGAAGTCATAGGAAGGAGGCCAAGCACCTAACCAGCCAAGACTAGCAATTTGCCTCTAGAATAAACAGCACAGAGTGAACTGGAATTCAGACTATGCAAAGATGGAACCGTATATGCATATGTGTATATATGATATGTGTGTGTGTGTGTATACCAAGTGGTAGGTCTGCTATGTTCACAGACAAAATTATAAGTGACATCATATTGATAGCACCCTGCTGCAGTCCCAGTGAAGCCCTAGATATGGGGCAGCCATTCAAGAGAGTCTAAAGGCTCTTTGTGAAACAGGGTCTCTGCAAACCACACCTCATGTGTGGCCAGAACCCCCATGGATGGCTCCAGGAGGGTGAGGGCCCACTCACCTGATACTGGGGGAAGGTGGAGCGATTTGAGAACACTGGTGGAGGTGGATAGTTCACGTTGAGCCAGAGTGGCTGATTCACGGTTGCTGAGGTCAAGGCTGTGGCAAAGCGTGGGGTGTACACGTTCCCTGCATACTTGTGGCTGTTCTTGTCGGCAGTGGTGGCAGGTGGGTTAGCTGTAAGTCACAGGGGGAGACAAAGCGGATCAGTGACTGCAGCAGGGAGGGGCCAGACGCCTTCAGCACCACACTTGTCCCAGGGATTCAGTCTCGCAGCTCAGGTCTTTCAACCTCCAGGAGGGTTCCTCAAAGTTCTGGCGGATTTTCAGCGATAGAGAAACAATCATTAGTTTATACCTTGCCAGTCTGGAAGGGATGAAAATCCCAGCGCGGTCTGCCTTGGAGCTTCTCTTTCCATCTTTCACTAGTAAAGGAGGCAGTTTAGCAAGGGAATATAATGAACCAGATTGCTGGGGCTGCATTTCACCTACTTACAAACTGAAATTCTTTCGAGTGCTTCAGAAAAAATCCAGCTTTGTGTGAACGATCGTTATGCACTGGAATTCATTCTTATCAAACGATTAAAGCAGCCCCTCACAAGAACATATACTAGGCAACACTGAGAACCTCGTGCAGGATGTTGGATTGACATGGGAGTAACTATTTAATATTTTAAAAGATTAACTAATCCAGCCTGTAGTGACACAATACTAGTCGAAGTGAACGAAGTTAGGTTGAGATTTTTCAGGATATGAATGCTGGATTCTTCCCTTCTCCAAGACATCCTGTTGGCTTAGAGAATCAGAAATGGGTCCTCAGTTTCCCCGTCATTGGCATCCTTTTTAGAAAAAAGATTTTTGACTAAAATAGTTGCAGGCGAGCAAGGGGGGAAAAGCGGAGACATAAATAATCTTAATTAGAAATAGTCTAAAGTATGGTTTTGTTTTCTTTTGTTTGGGGGAGGGCTTGAGCAATTTGAGAGGATATGATATGTGCTGGGTCAGGGCTATATTGAACACTGATCCCTAATAATCCCCATGTGAGCCATAAAAGCCAACTGCCTTTCTCTAGCAATTGCATTCTCAACAAGAGATATAAGAATGACATCATTTTTCCTATTTCATGGGTTTAAAATGGATACCTTCAGAGAGGGAGTGACTTGCCCACGGATAACACAGCCATTGCCACCCATGGGGCCTACGAGGGTTTCTGGAATCGCTTCCTCTGCCATCTCCCCCTGGGCAGCTCAGCTTACGTTTCAGCTCCAGCCCATCCACTTCGGCTTTACTGCGAAGCTTCAGCTGCCCGCTTGGGTTCTTTGTGGCCCCAAAGAACTCGTAGAGCAGATTCTTTTCAGCCGGCCATGCTGGCTTCTTGGTTGGCAGCGCCATAGACATGGTGCCCACTGAGTCACTGCAACCCTCCTCACCGCAGCTGTCCTTCCGGCTCTGGGGCCACTGGCTGAGAAAGAGGCTCTCTCGACCCTTGGTCAGCTCTTTGGTGCCAGGATTCCGTTCTATGACATGAAGGAAACTGAGTCAAGGACTCTGGAAGGCCAAGTGCCTCGTGCCAGAAGCACCTTCTTATGGACTAAATGATAAGACTCCATAGCACATCCCTAGGGCTCAAAGCACTCTGGGGGACTCTCTCTCAGCCAGATACAGCCCTAGTCTCCCCCTAAAGCCTTTCCTGACTGCTGCCCATTCTCATCTGCCCATCTCATGCATCCACCTATTGCCCCAGCCACCCATCCATCTGCTCCTGCAGCTTTGTCTTCCTTCCACCTCTCATTCATTCTTCCTTTCATCCTTCCCTACTTCTAACCATCCTCAGGGCCAGGCTGGGGATGTAAGGATGACTTGAGCACAGTTCTTGCCTTCAGTGAGCACATGGCTCCTGTAGCACACGTGGTCTCCTTCACCGTGTGCTCTGCTTCTGTTTCATTGCTCACTCATTAGTGCCAGGCCCTGACCTGAGTGCTGGGGACACAGCTGGGAGTCAGCGCCAGACTGTGCCTTGCAAGAGCTCACAACACGGAAGAAGTGAGAGACGTGCCCAGAAATAGCTCCAGGACAAGGGATCTGGGCACCCCGAGGCGACAGAGGAACAAACTGGAAGCAGAGGATGGTTGAGACTGCTTCTGTCTGAGAGGGTCCTTCCTTCCATGAAGGAAGCAGGGTTTCAGCAAGACCTTACACCCTGGAGTAGAGGAGAAGGAGAGACCTTATACCCTGGATAACTGTGGGCAAAGGCCTGGAAGCATCGAAGGGACCTGGATATAGCTGGAGATGGAGCAGAGATGTGATTGGCCTCAAGTGTCTCTCTCCAAAGCAGAGATGTGATTGGCCCCAAACCCAGGTCTCTCTCCAAAGACACTGAGCATTCATTCCCCCAATGCATGGACACTGTCTGGACCATCACGGGGTCCTCCACAGCAATGCGCTGCACACATTTGTTTTTCAGCAATGGAAATCTTTCTGCAGACAAAACTAAGAATGAGGAGGAAATTATTTATAGTTGTTCGGTTTGGTTATTTTGGGGTTGGTTGGTTGTTTGTTTTGAGACAGAGTCTCACTCTGTAGCCCTCAGTAGAGTGAGGTGGCATCACAGCTCACAGCAACCTTCAGTGGTTTTCGACCTGTGGGTTGCGACCCCTTTCTAACAATGAAAATACATCGCAGCATTAGGAAGGTTGAGAACCACTGCAGTCTAACTCTTGCCTCAGCCTCCCAAGTAGCCGGGACTACAGGTGTCCACCACAATGCCCAGCTATTTTTTTGTTGCAGTTGTCATTGTTGTTTAGCAGGCCCAGGCCACGTTCAAACCCACCTGCCTCAGTGTATGTAGTGGGCACTCTGAGCACCTACTATGAGCGTCGAGCCATGTTTGTTTTTTGTTTCTGAGACAGGGTCTTGTTCTGCAAGAGGGGAGGAAGTGGCCAGATTCTGTGGCTTAGGCCTGTAATCCTAACACTCTAGCAGGCTCAGGAGTGGGGATTGCTTAAGCTCAAACAGTTCAGGACCAATCTGAGTAAAAGCAAGACCCATCTCTGCTAAAAATAAAAAAGTTAACCAGGCATTGTGGCAGGGGCCTGTAGTCCCAGCTGCTCAGGAGGCTGAGACAAGAGGATCCCGGGAGCCCAGGAGTTCAAGGTTACTATGAGCTAGGCTGACACCACGGCACTCTAGTCACAGTATCAGAGTAAGACTCTCTCTCAAAAAAATTACAAAAATAAAAAATATTTTAAAAAGAAATGGGAATTCCCCAGGGAACAAAATCCAAGGCCAGCACTCTGAACTGTGGCTGGATAATTTGAACGTCTGCCCTCTGCCCTGGCAAGAGGACCTGCCCTCACGGCCAGAACAGGGGCCTCCATTAGACACAAGTGACCCGAGCTGCCAATCACATTTCTCTCCCATCCGTCTTAGAGTCCCCAGGCTACAGTGTCACCCTGCACCCCAGCGGGAGGAAACACTTTTCTCAATGTACTCGGACTACCTGATACACTCAAAAATTGAGCCAGTTATTACATGGTTCCTCTGTCGCTCCCGAAGCATGTTAGAATCAGGGCCCCTGGGTTTGCTTAGCCAGGCTGTGCCCTCCACAGGGGCAGCCAGCAAAGGAGGCCTGTGGGGGCTGAGAACAGCCTGCGCCTGGGGACTGTGCCCAGCAGAGAGGCTGCTTTGTCCTGCTTCGCACAGAGATGCTTTGTGCGCACACTGCACACACTGCACCCTCCTCTGTGCGGCCGGCGTCCAGCCCTGTCCCAGCCCACTCACCCATCAAGTTATGCCCCTCCACAGCCGGGTCAGCCTCAGGCTTGGAGCAGATCTTGGCAAACACTGGGAGCTGCCTCTTCTGAGCAGAGAGCTCAGGGAGCTTTTCAGGGGCTGTGGGAGGAGGCGCAGGGGGCGGCAGCAGGAAGGGGCCCAGCCCCACGGGCTCCCTGGGCCCAAGGCCACTGAACATGCTGTTCTGCAGGAAGTCCTTGATGGCTCTCGTCTCCTCCAGCACCATCTTGTTGTCAGGGGCCTTGGACGCTTCGGTGGACTTCAGCGGGAACTGTGCCAGGAGCTTGCTGATCTCTGAGTTGGAGGCACCCAGGCTGTGGCCCCCCTTGTCTGTCCCCTTGGCACTCTTGACCTTGGCAGCACGCAGGATGCCTGTGACTGTAGACATGGCAGAATCGCAGTCCTGCCGACTGCTGATAAGGGGCATGGCCACCTTCTGCTCCAGGAGCTTGTCACAGGCGCTGATGGAGGCTCTGGGGCGCTCACTGCTGCCTGTCACCAGGGGAGACACGAGGATGCAGGCAGCTGGCTCTTTGGTGCTCTCGGCAGAGCCGCCGCCAGTTGCCTCCAGCTCCCCTGAGCTCTCTTTGACCAGGATGAGGTGCTCTTTGGTGAGGCTCAGGAACTCCTGCTCCACCAACAGGGAGATCTCATCTTTGCCACTGCTGAGCTCCAGAGCTCTGCAAACGGGTCAGAGAGACAGTGTTAGTGCCAGCTTGCCAGGGGTGGTTCTGCAGCAAGACACAGGCCCCAGGGAAAGGCGATGGATACATGACATGACAAAAATGCATTTCCAGGTAAAGGAACACACTGCTTTCCCAAAAGAGAGAAAATGGGCGCCCAGTGGACTCCCAAGAGAGCTCCGTACCACACCTGCCGGGCACAGTACCCAGAGCACAGTTCTGGGAACAAGACTCCCTGAGTCCTCTTCCAACAATTTTGCTGAGTGAGCTGGGGCAAGCTATAGCCTCAATGAGCCTTAATTTTAGTCCGTCCTTCCCATTCATCATGCTCAGAACCTGACATAATAAATGACCAGAGGGGTAGCTCAAAATTTTGTACAGCAGCAAAGGCGTCCAGAGTGAACTGCAGCTCTTAGCACAGAATCCAGAGCGCTGGGGCTGAGCTCTAGGAAGCCCCCAGGAGCACAGCTCGGCCGTCCTTGTCCACTCATTGCATAATGGTGGGTGACCCTGGACAGTCGGTTCCGCATCTCCGTACCCCGGTCTCATCTGATTAACAGGAACAGCAGAGGTGCGAAGCACTTGGAAAGCATCTGGCAGAGAGCAGGGGGTATTCAGGGCCAGGACGTATGTAGAACATAAGTAGGCCTGGCTGGGACCCTAAACCCATGCTGTGGCTCCACAGACACAATGGGGCTGGCATGGCCTCTTACAGATGAAGACCTCTGTACGGCGCTTCACTTTGTGGGTTGGTGCCAGCAGTTGGTTGGGCCCTGCACCGATCCCTATACTTAAATGCTCCCTCTACCTCTGCCTCATACCCTGGACCCTCAGGTGGGCCTTTCCTGCCTGGCAACCGCCTGATGACACCTGAAGGTCCCCTCCAGGCTCTTGGTCGCTGGCTCTCTGCAGGTGCAGGAGGGCGTGGCAGCCTCTGCCCCAACATCCTTGGCAAAGAGCATCTTCCCCCAGTGCTCCCAGGAGGACCAGAGCCATCTGCCATCCCTTCTCAACAGGTTCCTGTGAGGAGAGGAGGATGAGGAGGCCTGCACCAAGCATTCTGTCTGGGAGCACGGGGGGAGAAGATGATGAAAAGGCAGAAGGGAAAATGAAAGAGTGGAGCTGAGCTGCTGTGGCTCAGGCTTTGCAGTCAGGGAGGCTCCACACACGTTCCGGCTCTGATCACCCTCTCAGAGGGCACAGGGAGTCCTGAGAACAGCCCCCAGGGAATGCTCCCAACAGGGACCACGCCAGACACACACACGGGCACCTGGACATATACACACGTGTGCTTGATGCTCACACACACACATAAACACACACAGGCTGGCACACGACTCATGTGCCGCCATACACAGAACTGGGGAGTCGTCCTTGCGTTTGACGATCAATCAGAATAGGCACAGGCTGCAGTCCCTGAGGTTCCCGCTGTGCTGGACATAAACCCTTTTGGTGCTGGATCCTTATAAGACCCAGGGGTCCCAGGGGCCAGGGCGCTTCAGAAGCTTGGGGGAAGAGCTACGTACTGAAGTTACAGGAACGTTTCTGAATTCTGACAACCGAGACAACTGCACCTCCTGAACTGATGTCATATGCCCTGCATATCATCACACCAGGCTTGGAGGCAGGGAGCGAAGCCAGGAAATCACAGACTCCAGCCAGCCAGCCAGGCCTGGGTTGGAATCCAGGCACTACTGCTCCTTTCATGTCACACTCTAGAGCCTCAGGGTGCTCCCCTGTAAAGTGGGATGACACTTTAGGGCCCTGAATACCCCCTACTCTCTGCCAGATGTTATCCCAAGTGCTTCGCACCTCTGCTGTTCCTGTTAATCAGATGAGGAGACTGGGTACGGAGATGCGGAACCTTATGGGAGGGTTGGGAGAAATTGGGGGAAGTGACCCGCGTGTGAGCCCAGCACAAAGCCCAGGAGCAAGGCCAGCTCCTACCCTGTTTTCTCCCCTCCACTCTCCTCCTCTCCCTCTTCCTGCCCTCTCATCCCTTCCTTTGCTCCTTCCCGTGTCTAGACTTAGGCCTATAAATAGGCTGCAACGCTCAGGGCTGAGCCCCCTGGGAACAATCTGAATAAAGGGGTTGCCAATCCCTGGTCCCAAGTTTTAGATCTCCCTCCTCTCCTTCCTCTTCATTCTTCCTCAAAGGGAACAGGTGCATCTCAAGTCGCAGGAACCAGACATGTGAAGGATTAGTCTTTGCCTCCCCTCCCACCGGCCCAATACCTTGCCAAGCGAGCTACATACCCACAGCTTTTCTGAACCAGAGAGACTCACTAGAATTATGTTAATTCTTTTAAAAATTGTGATAATGGTATTGTGGTTATACTTCCACAAACAACAAAAAGAGGCCTGATCTCTTAGAGAGACATACCAAAGTATTTACAGATAAAATCATGTCTAGGTTCTCCTTCACAATTACCCCAGCAGGAGTTAGGAAAAGAAAGAAGAAAGGAGTGAACTTGACAGATGAAACAAGACAGGCCACATGTTGGTCACTGTGAAAGCCGGGAAGTGGACACACACTGCCAGTACACACTAGTTGTTCTACTTGGGTCTGTACTTGCTTTCTTTTTAAAAAATAAAAATACTACATACATATACAACACTCACCACTGAATCCCTTAAATTATTGGGTCCAAGGGGCAAAGTAGCTTCCAAAAGGCCCACAGTGTCCTGAGGTCTCTGTACCAAAAACTGTCCCACTGGTGGTTCCCTCTCAGATGGTTCTGCCTGAGAGGACCTTCCTACCCTCCCCAACCAGGCAGGCAGAGAGGAAGCAGCAGGGGCCGAGCAGGAATCTCTGCTCTGTCTGCACCTCATATTCCTCATCTGCTAAGTGGGGATCACACCCACCTCTCAGGGTTAGACTGTGAACATTCTATAAGTTGTGCGAGACACTTAGTGCAAGCCTCCTGCATAAGGAGCTCCACATACATTCATGGCATAATTACAATGTTATTATCGATGGTGCACCCGCATATGCGTCCACTCAACTTCCAGACGGAACAAGGAAGAACACACTTTCCTTGTGCCCACCCTGCAACCCTCGTGGCATTTGAGAAAACACTCCTGTCCCTCCCAGTTGCAATCACCTCCTCTCTATTCCAAACTCACAATGACCCTCAGGGGATGTGGCTTCCAGATCTGACCCCTCCAGGTAGGTCATTCTCCTCTGGAAACACCCCAGGGGCCAAGGGGGCTCTTAGAAAGCTGTCCTTTCCAGAAGGGGCAGTGCTATGCCAAGAATGGAGAGGACCACCCTGGCTGTGAGCCCTCCACATGCTCCTGAAAGGCCGGCCCAGTCTCTACACATCCCTGTCACCCTTGCATTTGTCATGAACACACTATAGGCCACATGGGAAGCCCAGCATCCACACACATGCTCACATTTACTCCTCTCCACACCCCTGAGCAACAGACAGGATCATTCCCACTTTGCAGATGGGCAGAGTGAGCCTGAAAAGCTAAAGACCCTGTCACTGAAAAAGGGAAGAGCTGGCATAGGGACAGCACTGAGTCCAGCTGCCTCCACTAACTCCCCCAGCCCCAACTTGGGCTTCTTTCAGGAGATAGTTACCCAGGAAAGCCTCCCTGCCCCCCGCCTGGACTTTGTTCCCCAATCTGAATGCAATCAGAGGTATTGCTGGTCTCATCCAATCACTTCAGCCTGAGAAGGATCATCACAGTGAATCTTGAGCCTGTCATCCGTGGCATTAGCTATCTCTGACAGCTCCATGTCAGCTGCATGTCTGATGAGCCCATCTTCTGAGTCTTCCGCCAATTTACGAATAGAAATGTTGAGCAGGAAAGAGTCCGGGCAGAGCCTTGGGGACACTGCCGGAGACCCTCCTCCCAGCCTGACAGTAATCCTGGATCAACACTTTAGGGAAATAAATCAACGCTGTCCCTGTCATCCCATCTCTATTCTTCCCCAACAGCCTTTATCAGATGCCTCGTTGCCATCGATATTCAACTCATAGTTCAAACTCCCTGATCCAGGGTCACTCTCCCACCTCCTCTTCATCCCCCACAAAAAAAAAAAAAAAAAAAAAACAACCCACAAGATTTGCTCATTCTTGTTTGTTCTAGAAAACTGCATGCCTGCAGAGCTAAGATATTCTCAGAACTCAGATCAAACCACTTGCCTGCTTAAAATCTTCATGCGGCCTCTCATTACACGGAGGATGAAGTCTAAGCTCCTCTGTGATCCTCAGAGCATGACACAAATTGGCTGAATCTCCTCCTTCTTCCAGCCACACTGGTCTTCTAGCTACTCCATGAAGTGTCACACTCATTCCAGCCCCAGGACCTTTGCACTCACCCCACAGATTGTCCCTTGACTGGTTCCTCATCATGCAGGCTCCGGTTCAAGGGTCATATAAATTATGCAGAGTCGCCTTTCCTACCCATTTTTTAAGAGTGGGACCCTGACTAGGAGCTCTCTACTCCACCCATTTTCCTCACAGTATGCGTCACTATCATATGGTATCTTTGTCACTTTTTTACTCCCCACCACATATATACTCTGTGAGGGCAAAGACTCTATCTTGTCCCTACAGAAGCCTCCAAACCTAGACTAGGTAACTCCAGCTCTGTGAGTATTTGTTGAATGAATGAATGAAAGAACTCCCTTGCCCATCTCTCAGAGGTCTTAAATTCCCTGGTGCACACTCCTGGTCCTCTCCAGGCCGAAGGCAGCCCAGCTTCTTCCTCCAGTTGCAAACTGCCTGGCTTCGGGTCCATTTTCATGTCCCACCTGTGGCCTGGCCTCCCTGCGAGCTGATCAGATGACACTAACCATCCTGCTTGGCCCCATCCTAAGAACTCCCAACTCTGCAAGGCCATCCCACCACAGCACCCAGATTGACTCTGACTCTGAGCAATCACCTTGGGACTCACAGAGAGATTTTCCTGGTACCCCCACAACTTTGCTGGGTTCAGCGGTAAGCCCGCTCACCTGCATCTCCTGGAATCTACCCTTCGCTGGCTGGTCCTGGCACCTCTCCTGTGCTGTTTGCCTTCTCCTCCAGGGTGGTGAAAACCATAAAATCTAACACATACTCTACCTCAGTAGTGAATCTTTCAGGGAGATTAACCCAGCTCCCGGGCTCCTGACAAAGGAAGCAAGTCAGAATCGGGGCTGTCTCCAGCTCCACACCAGCTGCCACCTCTGCTTTGCCTGCCTCTAGAAATGAGAGTTGTCGGCTCTGTACTGGATACTGTGCATTATTTCTGCATTTGCAGTGTACTTAGTCATATAAAAATAAAGGCTATTGACTGGTTGGCACCCCTTACCAGAATAATGAGTAAGCAAGCATGCTGTTAGCAGTTCTGTGTACATAACACAGAGCAAAGATGAAAACTGCTATTCATCTGAGCCAAACAACAGAAAAATGCAGGCAGAAAATTGTTAGTGCTGGAGGAGGATACCAAAACAAATATTTTCTTCCAGCTATGGCATTTTAGACCGATGACAAACAGTACCCAAGGCAACAGGCTGATTAGGGTGATGCGACTGAAGGACTTTGGAGTCAGGCACAGACCCCAGCTGGAATTGCGGACTGTCCCTGGACTGACCTTCTAGCTTTGGGTGAGGTTCTGCCTTTATGTGTCTGTGTGGATGAAGCAGCATTGTGTAGTTAAAGGTCAGTCTTTGGAGAGAGGAAGAAACTAAACTCAAATCCCCACCATTTACTGGGGGCTGACCCTTTAGCAAGCTGCCTAATATGGCTAAGCCTTGGGTCCTATTTCACAAAATAACAGGAAGGGGTATTTATTTAGTGCTAACTAACAAACCTGACACTATGTTAAGCATTTCATATGCAAAAATTCTCATTTTAACCCCTGCAAATGGGATAGTGCGGTAAGCTGACCACAGTAATGTCCACCACCTGATCACACCTTCCTGTATCTAGACTCTTTGGTAGTTCCCTCCCATCTTGATTCGGTAAGAAACTGAGACTCAAAAAGCATTTGGATATTAGGGCTTAGCCTCTTACTTCCCTTGGGACTCAGCAACGTCCATGTGAACAAGACCAGACTAACCTATTGAAAGATAACACATCACAAAGAGGAAAACTCCAGGGTACCTCAGCCAACAATTGGCCAGAACCAGGAGGGGGGCACAGGTGCCTAAGAGAGCATGAGCCAAGCTCTGTCAAGCCCAGTCCACATCAGAAGAACCACCCGGCTGAACCCCGCCTGAACTGCTGAACTATAGAAAACAGGAGTGGTTGTGGTTTTAAGCTACTAAGTTTGAATCATTTAAATTGGACACAAAGTTTATGGCCACTCTAATATCAAAAACTACCTCACACAGATAGATACAATTATCCCAATTTAAAAAATAAAGAAGCCAAGGGACAGAGAAGTTAGGTAATTTCCCCAAAGTCACAGAATTACTAAGGGACAAAGTGTGATTTGAGGCAATCTTAGATGCCACTCTCTTAACCACTAGGCTATACTGCTCTGAAAGCCAAGAGTAAAATTATGTGTGTGAAAATACTAATGATAAGTACCCAAATTAGGAGAGCAAGAGAAGCCTCTTTGGGGAAGTGTCATTTAAGCTGGCACCACAACACTTGGCTATTTTTTTGTTGTAGTTGTCATTGTTTTGGCAGGCCCAGGCTGGGTTCGAACCTGCCACCTCTGGTGTATGTGGCTGGTGCTCTAGCTGCTGAGCCAGGAATCCCATTCTAAAGTCACAGAGAAGCTCGGCACCTGTAGCTCAGAGTCTAGGGCACTGGCCACATACACCGGGGCTGGCAGGTTCGACCCCAGCCTGGGCCTGCCAAACAACAATGACAACTACAACAACAACAACAAAAAATATCCAGACTTTCTGGCGGGTGTCTGTATCCCCAGCTACTTGGGAGGCTGAGGCAAGAGAATCACTTAAGCCCAAGAGTTTGAGGTTACGATGACCTGTGACACCATGACACTCTACTGAGGGCAACATAGTGAAACTCTGTCTCAAAAAAATAATAATAAAATAAAAAGTCACAGAGAAACCATTGGAGAGATTCAAGCAAGGAAGTGTCAGGCTCTGGTTTCCATGGATAAGAGGCATGTCTCCCAGGACAATCCAGAGGAGTGACAGAAGGGGACTGAGCCCTGAGCCACTGTCTACAAGGAGTCTACGGGGTGCTGGGTAGTATAGTTGGCGCCTGTCCCACCACAACCAGGAGAATGGGGGCATCTTCATTCCCCATTTAGAAAGAGGAAACTGTGGCTCAGGAAAATTAAAAGGCATATTCAAGTTTACCCAAGAGAATGTGTCAGTACAGGATTGGATCCCAGGTCCACCTGACTCTGAAACCTCTACTCTTAGCCACTGTCCTACACTTCCCAAAACAGGAGAAGTGAGACAAAGAGCGGAGGCTTTGCAGCCAGGAGACCTGGGTTTATACTCCACTCTGTCCCCTCTGAAGAATGACTATCCACAGTTCACTCCCCTGCTTTGAGCCTCAGTTTGGGGGAGAGCCAGAGGCAGGCTAGGGAGTTGCCAAGAGCCAGCCAAGCACCAGAAGATGAGGTAGCAGAAGGCAGAGCTCAGTGGATAGGCAGATGTCTAAGGCAGGGGTTTGCAGGAGCCACAACCTGCAAGTTGTACCGTGAAGGACCACTAAATCCTCCAGACGAGGAGAGGCCACCCCTCCTGGAGGCCAGGGTCTGGCCTCCAGCCTGGCATCATCCCCAGTGGAGATCCTGGCTCAGCGGTCATTCCTGGATCTTCCTGTTGGCATGGTAATCAGAGACCCATGTTTTATTTTCTCGGGCACATTTGTCACAGCAACCAGTGTGGCCCCTGCTCCACTGGGAGGCAAGGGAGGTGGTCTCCTCTGTCAAGCTGCCATATGTTTTCTTCCAGTTTAGGGGTAGAGGTCCACTGAGAGAAGCTGCAGATTCAGTCACCATCCCAGGGCCTATGCACCTTGTCCAAAGGTTCCTGGAAACCAGCTGAGCTCTGTCCCCTGGGACTTCCCTTGTGGGAGGCAAGGGGGTAAGCCTAAGGGCTGGGGAAAGCTTCAGCCTCCCCTCCCCCAGCCTCCTCCACTCTCTTCAAGCTGAGGTGAGGATTAAGTGAGATGACGAAGGTGAAAGCACTCTGTAAATTGTAATGAGCGCTATGCAAATGTTAGCAGCCTGGACTGAGAGACAGCGCGGTGTGGGAGAGCCAAGCCTGGCTGCAGGCTCTGGAGTCCCGCTGGCCCCATTCACAGCCAAGCCGGTTTACCGAAAGGTGTGAAACCCGGGAAGCCACCCAGATCTCGGTCTCTTCATCTGGAAAGTGGGATGGTGATACCCACCCAGAGCTAAAGGAGGCAACACCGAAATCTCTTAGCTCCCTGAATGCCAAGCCTGGTCTTTGTGTTCATGTAGTTTCTTGGCAAAGGTCTTCACACATAGTGGATTCAATTTTTTTAAATGTCTCTGGCATACACTTAGAACTTGATAAATGTCAATCTCTCTCCTTCCTTCCTTCCACACTTTTCTTTTGAAACACCTCCTTCCCAAAGTCATGCCCCTCCGTTTCCCTTTCAGCTTGAGATTCCATCATTTTTGCCTTCCAAAGTATCCGAGAACCTTCTATACGTATGCATATGAGTCACCTGTGGTGCTTGTTTCAAATGCAGATTCCTGGGCACCCTTGGAATAAGGGCAATTCAGCTGGTTTAGAATGGGGCCGGAATTTGCATTTTGAGCAGGTTTTCTTTCTCCACCTCATTACCCACCCTTCCTACTCCCGCATCCCCCCTCCCCTTGTGATACTTATGCCTTGGTGCACAGCCACCTCATACCAATTTCCCTCTAGATCAGTGGTTCTCAAACTTCCTAATGCCACGACCCTTTTATACAATTCCTCATGTTGTGGTACTTCATGAAGTAGCAACGAAAATAACTTTATGATTGGGGGTCGCCACAACATGAGGACTGTATAAAAGGGTGGCGGCCTTAGGAAGGTTGAGAACCACTTCTCTAGATGATTTGCAGCTATTTCCAGCAGGGGATATTGAGGAGCGAACAGAAGTGAGGCCCTGCCTTTTCCCCAACAAGGTTCTCCCTCGGGGGAGTAGGTGTGAGTTGGGCCAAGGATGGGAAGTTGGGGGAGATGAGGGATTCAGTGAGCTGGGGAATGAGACAGGAAATACTAGGGAATAAATACAGCAATAAAGGAGCTTGGGCTGGAAGCTACATGGTGATTTGTATTGTTCAAATTATCTTTAAAACTTTTCATTTGAATCTGTTTAATAAGGGAAGGCTTACCCTAAGGAGGAGGTATTTTTTTTAATGTGACTTGGGAGCTGAATTGGAAATAACGTTGCAACAAAGATATTAAAAAGGGGATTAAACCAAACCACTGGTGGCCCATCTCTGCAGGCTCCCACGACCTGCAACTGCAGCTCCCAAAACCATAAAATTAAATTACAAAGGGGGACCCTGGAAGTGGGACATTAATCATGATTCCTCTTTCCTGGTGCTAAACAGACACGGAAGGGCTATCCTGAAGGGCTTCTGGTGTGTGTGTAGAATTCAGGTGCTGCAGCCCCACTGGGCTCCTGTCCCTTGCTCTGCTCCCCTCTGAGCTGATGACCCAGGGCAAGTAGCCTACCTCTTTGAACCTCTCCTTACTCATCTGTCAGAAGGAAGTAATATTGACCCTTTACTGGGAAGGGTGCTAAGGACAATAAAATAAAACAGAAACTTAAAATAGAGAGCCTGATACATGATACAGAGAAGGTGCTCAGGAAAATTTTATAATAGTTCCCTTATCTGCAGCCTAAGACAAAAGGAGAAAAAAACTGCAATATCTCTGCTTATTGATATTCTGTCTTTATGTCCCTAAATGCCTCCTCTGATGACCATGACCCTTTGATTGGATCTTGGCCGCCTCTGGACCTCACCTTCCTTAGAGTGGCATTTTTACAGCTCATTCATCATCTGCTTCCTCATTCATTCACATACACTGCAGAGCCACCAAGTGCCAGGAACTTGGCCGGGCACAGGGGAGGCAAAGATGAGTAAGACACAAACATTGCCCTTAAAATACCACTGTCAAGTGGGGGAAGAGGAATTGTTGTCACAAGGCAGCAGACAATGTGTGCCATGTGACTGCCTCCTCATCAGAAACCCCACAATGACACATTTGATCAGTGTGTTGTGTCCTGCCCTCTGGCCAGCAGTCAACAAGAGAGTTGGGTTTGATTTGACTCTTCCCGTTCTATCATCCACAAATAAAGACCCACACCATGCAGTCCTCAGAGCTGCAGAAGCGTTTGTCTCTCACAAATATCTCTGTTGCTTTTCTGGGTTTTTTTTTTTTTTTGGAGATAGAGTCACCCTCATTAGAGTGCTGTAGCATCACAGCTCACAGCAACCTCCAGCTCTTGGACTTAAGTGATTCTCTTGCCTCAGGCTCCTAAGTAGCTGGGACTACAGGCGCCCACCACAACGCCAGGCTATTTTGTTGTTGTTGCAGTTGTCATTGTTGTTTAGCTGGCCCAGGCCAGGTTTGAACCTGCCAGCCTGGGTGTATTCTGTTGCTTTTTCTTATTAGATCATATGAGTTATGAAAAATGATGGGTTCTCCCCTTATGCCCTGGCTGCCAGGAATCTCAGACCAAAGGCTATCCTCCATTGAGTAGTCTCCCTTAGCCTAAGTTCTCTGGTATATAAATCTCCCTTTTCTGTGTTGTTCTTGTCCTGTAATTTTAACCTTGATAACAATAGTGGTGGTGATGGTGGTGATGAACATGAAATTTCTCTACTGTTTGCTGGGTCAGCTTTACCTGCATCATTTCATTACCCCCTCCCCCACCAGAAGTCCTTTAAGGTATCACTTTGCCTATTTCCATATTTCAGATGTGCAAAATAGGGCATAAAAAGTCTGAAGAACTTGGCTACAGCTAGGAAGTGCGCTGAGATTCCATTTAAGGAGGAACATAGAGGAAGGGGAAAGAGAAAGAAACACTGACTGGGGCAAGCATGGCAAAGGTCGAGGACGACATACTTATTCCCAGTCGTTAAGGCGGGGAGGGATTTAATAGACAGATACAGAGAAAGGCCAGTGGTAGAATAACCCAGCAAAGGCAAAAGGACTGGCACCTGTTTGCATGCAGTTCCTCTGAGATGTGCATACAGAGACACAGGCAGGACCACCCCAGACAGCCCTGGAGACAGGACCAAGGGGCCACAGGACACCCAACCTGGCTCGGCGCCTGTGGCTCAACAGGCTAAGGCACCAGCCACGAACACCTGAGCTGGCAGGTTCGAATCCAGCCCGGGCCTGCCAAACAACAATGACGGCTGCAACCAAAAAAATGGCCAGGTGTTGTGGCGGGCGCCTGTAGTCCCAGTTACTTGGGAGGCGGAGGCAGGAGACCCACTTGAGCCCAGGAATTGGAGGTTGCTGTGAGCTGTGATGCCACGGCACTCTCTCCAGGGTGACAGTTTGAGGCTTTCTCTCAAAAAAAAAAAAAAAGAAAGAAAGAAAGAAAGAAAGAGGGCAGCGCCTGTGGCTCAAGGAGTAGGGCGCCTGCCCCATAGGCCTGGGATGGTGGGTTCAAGCCCGGCCCTGGTCAAAACTAAAAAAATAAAATAAAATAAAAAGAAAGAAAGAAATCTATCTGTTTTTTTTTTTAATGTTTAAATTGAATACCGTTTCTTTCTGTAAATTTATTTTCCTACTTGGGTCAGGCTTGGAGTGATGCCTTTTGATTCTGCAGATCAAGTTCTTTCCAAAGAGGTAGATGGAGAGGTCTTGGGGGCTGACCAAGGAAGCAGTAAGGGAAGCCGCTCACCCCAGCAAGCTCTAGGCCACCTCTCCATTGTTACCCACCCTTCACACATGCTGCATTTCATCCCCAGGGAACTCCTCGTCTTTCCCTACACCTGCTGGCCTCTTTTCATAGGCTGATCTTTCTTTCTTCTCAAGACATAGCTTGGGACCCTCAACTATGGACACCTTGAAGTTACTATGCGTTGTGACATCCTCTGCTTCCCGACAGCTGTGCTCACACATTTCCTTACAGTCACAGTGCTAGGGTCTCATCTGTTGCCCCTTCAGCTCACTTCCTTCAGCCTTGTCCAGGAAGGCTTCCCTAGGCACAGAGCCTGAGTCAGGGTGCTTCTATCATCAGAACACTCATCGTAATGTGCTGTGCTCTGCCTTTTACAAGACACTGAAGCTCCAAGCAGGAGATCAGAGACTTTCCCCAGCTTTTCCACCATTGTATTTATCTCAGGTATTGTCTGGCATGCAGGAATAGGTACAATTAGTTATGTGTTGAATGTTGTTGTCATATGCATCGGTGTCCATCCCACCTACTCGAATGGGAGTTCTTTGAGGGAAGGGCTTCTGTCTTACTTGTATCTGTATCTCTGAGACTCTGCACAGGGCCTGGCACTGTGTTTGATGAATGCATCTATAAATAAAGAAATGAACAAATGCCATTCCTTAATTAGGGCAATGGAGTCATCAGCAAATCTGAGGCCCTGATTCTGAGGCTATGAAGTTTTTAGAGACGAATGAATAGGCAATCCTTGAGCAAGTGTCTTGCCACAATTCTTCAAGTCCAAATTTAACACTAATCAAAAGAAAACTGAACAAGATTCTGTTCAGTTTAATCAGCACTAGATGCAACTATTGATTTCTCCCCCATTTCTTCCCTACCTCTGTAAATGGTACTACTGTCCAACCAGGGGCTCAAGCCAAACACCTCAATTCAGCTTTACTGTCTCTATATACCCAAATCATCAGCAGGTCTATTGGCTTCTCTTAAAATACACACACAGAGTCCCACACTTTTTTCATCTCTACTTCAGTCACTTTGATCCACCCACCAGCATCATCAGGCCTCACCTGGACTCTCGCAGCACCTTCTCAGAGATCTACCAACATCTCCGCTCACATACAAGCCATCTCTGTTTCTTTCCCCTACTAGAATGTAAGTTCTGGAAAGGCAGGGCCTTATCAGGTTCAAAGCTCTAGCCCCCTCATTTTTAGCACAGTGCCAGGCACATAGTAGATGCTTAATAAATGTTTGTTGAATGAATGAACGAACTCGACACATGTCCATACAGGGGAGTCAGCTTGGGGAGAAAAGTGAATGTGGTATTGGCTGCATTAACAGGAATGCAAAATGTAGACAAGGAGGATCCTGTCTCCATAGATTGGATCATACCTGGATTACTGGACTTGGTTCTGGGAGTCACGCTGCCACAAGGACCAGAAATGTGGTCAGGAAACCGACCAAGATGGCACGTGAGGAGAAACTTAGAAAACCAGACGTATTTAACTTATAAAGACAAAATAAAAAAATCCTAGAAGGTGTATTGTTGCTATCTTTTTAATATCTAACGGGCTATTCAGAGAAAGGGGGGATAGATGTGGTTTGGAGCCCTAAGGGTGGAATCCAGATCAATTGGTATTAGTAGTTTGATAGAAAACACATTTTAGATGCAGGAAGAAAATGGCCTTTTGAGAAAATTCATAGCAAGGGAAGACAATGCCTTAGGAAGTGATAAGCTCTCCTTCTAAGGAAGTAGACAAGTGGTACAAGTGTAGCACTTGGCAAGGACACTGAGGTGGGGATTCAAACAGCAGAAGATGGCCTCTAAAATACCTTTCAAGTTTGAGATGTCTGGGTTTCTATGATAGATAAGGACAGAGTCAAGAAAAAATTTCCAGCTAACAATAGTTTCATAACTTACCTACCTATCTATCTACCTACCTACCCCAATAGAAGAAAACATCACCAAATTAAGCAATGGATAGACTAGCAGACAGGGGTCTTGTGGGCCTGGAAGTATCCTATAAACACCATGGACAGCTGCCTGGCTTTGAAGTCTGTGTGATCATTCAGAACATGGGACTCCCAAATATTTTGATCACCCAGAGATGCCTCAGATCCTAAGGGAAGACAACCAACATTATTCAATAATGACTAAGATGATCCTGGCTTTCGTTTCTAAAATCCTACCACTTCCTAAATGGTAAGACCTTGGGAAAAAAAATTAACCCCTCCCAATCTCAGTTGCCTCATTTGCACAAAGGATTTTGCTTTAAAATGAGGGGTAGGGAGCAACTGAAACCAGAATGGCACAATTGAGTAATTATTGAAACTTGGTGATAGGCACATAAACATTCACTATGCTATTCTATGTGTTTGAAAATTTGCATAATAAAACATTCTTTTTAAAAGATGAGGAGTTTAAAATAGTACCTACCTCATGAAACAACTGTAGTGCTTAAAGATCATCATCACCACCATTACAAGAAATTTTTACAAATCCTGATTATTACCAGAAATGTTTAAATATTGACTTAGCGCCTGTAGCTCAATGATTAGGGTGCTGGCCACATGCCCCTAGGCAGGCTGGTTTGAGCTCAGCCCGGGCCTGCTAAACAAAAATGACAACTGCAACAAAAAAATAGCCGGGCATTGTGGCGAGCAACTATAGTCCCAGCTGCTTAGGAGGCTGAGGCAAGAGAAATACTTAAATCTAAGAGGTTGCTATGAGCTGTGCCACGGCACTCTACTAAGGGCGACATAGTGAGACTCTGTGGTTAAAAAAAAAAAAAATGTTTACAGTGGTGCCTGTGGCTCAAAGGACTAAGGGGCTGGCCCCATATGCTGGAGGTAGCGGGTTCAAACCCAGCCCCAGCCAAAAAAAAAAAAGTTTAAATATCTAATTTCATCATTCCATCAACTCTATAATATGCATAGTATTCTCCATGTGGCAGATGAGGAGACCAAAGTTCAGATAAATTAAATAGTAACAAATTCTTCAGTTGGCACAGGGCTGGAATATAATCTGAAACCAGAGTTATCTGACTTCACTACAGCAGCTTTCTTTATTTCAAAATAGCTCGTTGTGTTCTGCTTGGTAGGCATCTACACAATTATGATATCATTTCTTCATCTAAGTCAGTAGTTTCCTACCTAGCTCTTTTCTCAGTAGCAGGGTCCTTTCTTTGAACCCAACCTTACTTAGATCTTCAGTAAGTAAAACTTATAAACGCTGAATAGCTCTGGCTGAAGTGGGGACTGGGCCCCAATCAGCTCACTTGACTCCAGGACAGTCCCTCCAAACACTCTGGGGTTTAGGGAGTGTAGTGTGAAACCCTAGATCGAAGCCAACAACAACAATAAAACCGCCAAACCTAAGCATCTCATGTTAAGAGCAGCCTCATTTGTATAATGCATCTTTCATTTCCCTGTCTCCCGTCACATCTGATCCTCATTATCAACTCTGAGGTGGACAAGGCAGGGCATATCATCCTCAATTTGCAGATGAGCAAATCGAGTCCAAATGGAGTTAAGCAACTGGCCAAAGGTGTGCCAGTTCAAGTTTTGGCCAAGTGCAAACTGGAAGTAGAGTCTGCCTCCATTAACTCAGCGTGACCTGGCAGAGAGTGTGCCATCTACAGGAAATTGCCACTGACCCTGGGTCTGCAAAGTGGACATCAGCTTTTTGGCCACTGAGGTCTTAGCACAGCCCCAATGGCTCTCCTGCCAAGGCCCTGTCCCAGAGCAGATGGCAATGGGCAGGGGAGAAGGGCTCATTGCCACCAAAGGCCTGACAGCAGGATTTGGGATATAGACAAGCCATTCCCATCTGAGCCATGTCATGCTGAGCACAGGGCAGAGGAGGCAGGAACAGCCAAAGTGCCTTCCACCCTCATCAGCAGCATGTAAATGAGCCCACAGAGGGACAGCAGGTAGTGCAGATCTGGGTATCAGTTACATGTTGCTTTTCTTCTCAGCTCTTACTTAGACATCCCTGAAAACAGAGGCAGCTGATAAAGCTGCAATGACTCCCCTGCTCCAGAGCATCTCTGAACCAAGAAGGAGCAAGTGTTGGAACAGCAACACTTAATTATCACTTAGCCTTTAATTAGCACTTAATTTTCAACACTTAATCCATCTGTAAAATGGGGACACTAATACTGTCTCATAGGGACTATGGGAGGATTAATTAAGTTTGCAGCCCATTTGTGAAGATGTAAAGTGTTGAATAAGTGTTCAACAATGGCATTAATAACCATAGCAAATTTACTTCCTTTTCCTAATGAGGTCCCTTCTTCCTCTCTACTGCTTCCTCTCCTTACCAATATCCATCCCCACCTTTGACCCACCAGTATCTGCCCAACTTTGACCTTGGAAAAACACTTAATTCTGTGTTTCCCAGACACAGGATTTCCCATCCAGGAAACGGGCTATTTACAGCCATCTTCCAGCACTTTAATTTTCTATTATGTCCTCTGAATATGTCAATGCCTTCCCAGTAAATATTTTGATGTGTGCTCTTGCAGCAGCTTCTGTGGAGGCTGAATGGGACAGCTGCTCCCTGTATTAGGGAATTCCAGATGTGGTTTAAAACCATCAGATTCATCTGTGTGAATGCCCAGCCTTTAGGTAGGAGAGGGGAAGGATCCTCTAGTCACCTCTGGGGGAAAAGCCACAAGCCATTTACCCCTAAGCTTTGGCTAGGGTTGTTTTTCAAAGACCTCAGATTCACATGCCTTTAGGATGAGACATGGCCTTTTTAGTGGGCTGGCGAAGGGACAGCCTAGAATACAGCCTTGGTCTGGCCCTTCATGCCAGTAACTTCAGAACCTTGGTCAGCTCTTCTATAAAGATTGAACAAAGGACCATGGAAGGAGGAGCGCAAGGAGGAAAAATATAGTCTTCAGGGTTTAACCAGGCTGAATATAGGGTCAAGACACTCTCCCAAAAGGTCAGACTTCATCTCCCCCCTCTTCACTTGCTGCTGACAAAGTACAGAGATACTCACTCTTCTTGGAAGCTGAGTCCATAGTCTCTTGGAGTCCCACCCATGGGGACAGAGAGCTGCTCCATGGAGGTCCTGGGCTGCAAGGCCTCGGGTAGGCCTTGAACTCTCTTCCAGATTTCGTGGCAAGTCTTGTCTAGGCTGTCTTGGGGTGTATCCTGGTGGATCCAGATGTATCTGGGGAATGGGCCCAGGGCGGAGGGGCGCTTGGCCACCAGGGCCGAGGATGAAGAGAGCCCATTCCCACTGGCCATCCTCCTCCTCTCTTTCCGGAAGCCCTTTTGTCCACCCAGGGCTCGCAGACAGGGGGACCATCTGCCACCACCCCTCATTCAACAGAAAGGGAGACGAGGATGGGTCCTGGTGGAAGCGAGGCAGTCCTGCCTGCCTGCTGCTCTGGCAAGGCGACTGTGTTCAGAGGCCCTCGATTCGTGCGGGAGTGGTGGATGGAGGACAGTTTCCTTTTGGGGAGGGGGGGCTTATTTTGATTTGGGTTTTTTTGCTCTTTCCTGACTTTTTCCCCCCTCCCCTTCTCCCTTAGAAGAAAATATTTAAAAGTCAACAAAAACCAGTAGCTTAGTAACCGTGGAATCCCCCGGAGCTCAGGAACCAGGAGCCTGGGCGGGCAGAATGACATCTGGGAACAGCTGGAGGGAGAGGCTGGCTCTCCCCACGGTACCTGGGACTCCCCCCTTGAGACACCCCTGTGACACCTTGCGAAGCCTGGGCTCAGCCCATCCTTGCCCGCTGAGCCCCGCGATGACTAGGCGAGGGCCCGGCACCGTGCTAGGCGCCGCGGGGGCAGGAGCCCCCCAGACTAGGGCTCGGACCTTCCAGGGAGCCCCGCTCAGGTCAGGGCCAACGGCCCGGTCTCCCGCCGCAGAGTGCCTGCTTTGCTCCCCCAGCTATCCTGCCAGTCCCTCTGTGCCCTGTCCGCAGCTGCTCTGCCGCCCCTGGAGAGCGAGAGTGGCGAGTGTGTCAACGAGCCCGCTGACCCGGGACCCCCAGCAGACACCTGCGGCGGCCCGCGCCGGGCTGCGGGGAGCGGCTCCAGGAAAGCAACCCGACGCCTCCAGAGGGCGCGGTCTCGGCTGGGCAGACCGGTAGGTCGGTTCTGGCCAATTTACGTGCCAGTGGCTCCCAGACCCTCGCCGTCGAGCGCTGGAATTCTTTAGGTGGGTTTCAAACGCAGCAACGGCTCGGTGCGCGGGGCGCGGGGTTCCGCGGCCAAGGCCGCCGGGTGGGCTGGGGGCGGGGCGGGGGGAGAGGAGGGGCCGCCGGAGCCCGGGCCGCCCTTAGGGATTAGGAGTCAAAGCCAAAGCGCGGGCTACCCGCCCTCCCCCACCCCCAGCTCACACACACACCTGCGGTCCGCCTAGGGGCCCTGCGCCTTTATCCGCCGGATTTTAACCCTAACTGCCATTTGATGTGTGCCGAGCGCTGGGCTCATATTCAATCCTATTCTAGCTTATGAAATTAGGGGTTTTTTTGTCCTACACGTGAGGAAAGTGAGTCTCAAAATCATGAAGGGTTGTGTCCAAAGCCTACTAAGAAGTGGGAAGCTGGGACTCAGACCCCAGCACGCTAGCCTTGACCTCGCGCCCTCATCTGCTGACGTAGCCTCAGTAGGAACCCCGGGGTGGGGCTGGAGGTGGGGAGAACTCAGGCGGAGGGGCAGCGAGCAGGGCCAGGGGGAGCTGTTGGCCAGCAGCAGGTTGCTACCCCTCGCTGAACCAGCTTTATTCAATCCACACCGACACAGCACCTCTGCTCACTCGGGGCTCCGTGGCCCCCGAAGAGTCAGTGCTTGTTCCTCCAGAGGTTCCCCTGAAAAGGAAGAGCAAAGAACAGAGAAAGAAGAAAGAAGGACAGACACACATAGACCTAGACGTCAGCCTGCAGGTGTACAGCTGGGTGGAATCCTGACACTCACCTCCCAGCTGTGTGCCTCGATGGGCTTTTTTAAGTTCTCCCATCCTCATTCCAATTTTCCCCAGCGCTCAAGAGTCCTTCCTGGATGCCAGGTGAGCTGTAGGCACTGAAGAAGCCCAAGGTGGAGTACAGTCCTGGGGTCTCTGCTCTCATGGAGCCTGTGTTCTAGTGCAGGGAAATCCTTCGCAAACCAGCCCGGCAAGAAAAATGAAAGCGGCAGTAATTACAGATGAGCTAGGGCTCTGGTGGGAAGTAACTAACTCAGCGAGGAAATGGGGATGGGAGAAGAGGCCGCATTTGATGACCTTCCACACAGGCCGCTTGGAGGAGGCAATTTTGAGCAGGACCAGGAGGAATCTTTTCCTATAAATTATTATGAGGGCCCTGTTTGTGGCACATAGTATGTTAGATAATTGCAAAACTTCATCTCCCTATCCGGATTATCCACTGAAAAGCTCAAATTTATGGCCCGCCCCCT